>VDFB02070130.1:0-228523 GCA_007258455.2 Sequoia sempervirens | reverse complement strand
GTTTGGGTATATTTTAGAGGTTGAGTGTTTCCCTTTCAATGGTCTTCCTAAATAAATTTTGGGTCTCTTGCCATTACTTTTTTGAATTTTATTTAGACCTGTTACTACTTGCATTCTTTCTCTCTAAGGCTAATGTGGATAGGCACAATTTCCTTTCATGAGTGTGAGATGCTTCCTTTTCAACTTTGTCTAGTTTATGTTGAGAAACTCTAATTGGAAACATAAGAGAATAAATCTAAAAGAAAGAAAACTAAGGTTGTTTAATGAGTAAAAATACTGTACACATAAAATAACCATGTAAATACAAATCACATTGTAGGAATACCAAACAAAGATATTTAAAATGCAAAAGCTATAAATTGGCCCTATTTTTTATATGTTTGCATTGTGATGACAATTATAAACCATGCACTTTTGCTCATTTATTTTAGACTCACTTTGATCAGTTTGGACCCTTAATGTAATGACTAGTGTACAAGAGGCATATTCTAAAGTTGGAAAATGACCTTAACATTACTTGATTTTATCTACATACATTTTTATGCACAACCCATGATTCTTAGAGTATCCATCTATTGTCCCACATCATTTCCAAAGTTGTGGAAATGACCCCTAAATTTTCAAATTTAAATGTAAAATTTGGTTCTTTTCAACTCCCTCTTACTAGTGGTTATGAGTCAACAAAAGTGCACAAAAATGTTAACTTGTTTGTTAGGGTGATATATTTAAGGACAAACCCTAATTCATTTTAAAATTTAGAAATAGAGATATTAAATATAGAGGCTATATGAGAGCTCCATTACTCATTATATCATCACAAGAGCATGTGAAATCAACATGGTATTAACATTCTCGGCATACTACATGACTGCATGGTATCTTTAATCTTTGTTCCAACCTATTGAATCAACTTGTCTAGGGGTTTGACCATGGGTGAATCCCCTTGCTAGCACACTCCCCAAAGGCACCTATCAACAACATTGTTTAGTTATTGTATGCTATTAAAGACATAGGCAATTCATTTATCTATCCTAATTGTTTGAAACTTTGGTAAGTCCTGTATCTATCATAGCACTTAGATTAGTTTCCAATCCAGTACTAAATACATGTTAATAGTCATTTTGGAAAGTGATAATATGAGACTTGAACTTGGAATCAAGTATTTCTAAGAAAATAGCTCATCCAATCCTCCTATCATCTCATCCACATGCAAAAGTGGCAAATAGCCCTTGTATTATAAAAAGAAAAAGAAGTTTCATTATTAAACTAGTGCACATTAAGAATAGTCAAAAGAGTCAAGCTCATAGAGATGAGAAGCTAAGAAAGTGTTGTATAAAATTTTAATAAAAACAAATGGTGAACAAAGGTAACTACAATGCAATTGTAAGAACAACTAAGATCAATAAATATAATAAATGTGGTAATAATGAAAACTAATTCATTTAAAACAAATATTTTCATTTGTAATATTCACAAAGTGTGAATCATATAAAATATTAGCATCAAAGGGGAGGGTTATTAACACATTAATCCTCTATAATTCTATCAAAAGGAAATCCATGAAGGTCAAAGTGGTCACATTATTCTTCTATTAGACAATAAATAGTTTTGTAAAATGTTAATGTTTTTCTTTTTAAAAAGTTTTGATAAGCTATTGAAGTGAAAACAAAGAAATAAGCCATAGAAGACACAAGATTTCATTGTTGCTATTTTGATTGCTTGTGAGTGTTCCTCTTCCCATTTTGCAACATGTGTTCCTCTAACCATTCTGCAACATGTGTTCCTTTGCCTCATCTAGCAACTGGATATAATGACATATCTGAGTCCACATTATCATAGCTTCTTAAAGAAAGAAGAGGACAAGGAGATCCAAATTCATGGAACTCCACATTTTGGTAGTAATGTGTTTGGAATCGACTTGCTTCCTTTAATTCTAACACTACCTCATTCATTGTAGGCCTATTCATGGAATAGGGTGAAGTGCATGCCATTGCCAATTCTGCTACTTTCCACATTGCATCTTTATTATATTCTTTTAGCAAATTAGGATCTGTTATGTTCTCTATGTCTCCTTTACTATGGATTGCCTTACCTAACAAAACAACTTTCAAGTTAGTAGTAACAATTAAATTTTAAGCTTTCACTATCCATAACTATTTTGGAATGATAATTGAAAAAAACTTTTAAATATTCTAATTTTAATTCAAGATTTATTTATTTTTAATTTGTATTATAATTACCCAGCTAGTGATGTGTATTTGTTCGCTAGTACAGGTTGAGGGATCCGCAAAGTGAGGATGTCGTCCACTAATAATCTCCATCAAAACAACTCCAAAACTATAAACATCACTCTTTTCTGTCAATCGATGTGCAGTGTAATACCTGTAGAAGATTAACTAATAAGTCAGTTTTATCATTAAACTAACAAAAAGCAAAAGGAAACCAACCCTTTTGAGATAAATTTTCAACCTCCTTACTTGATTTAAAAAATAATTCATACTCTTGTAGGAAATCCTTCAATCATTTAGAACATAAGTAACCTTCACAAAGTCTTCAACCTGGTCTTTTGATGGTCCGACTTGATTAACTTACTTTAATATAGGATCTAGTACACCTAGAAGCTTACACCTCCTTATTTATGCACATCCTTAATGGGAAGATCTATTGTAATCAATAGACTAATATACTGAGATTGTGTATTTATAATGCAGCTAAATAATGTATTGTGTATTGATTTCTATTTTAAGGGTGACTGGTTCTGTAAGATAAACAGGGCAGGGGCAGAGTTCTCCACATCATACTTGACATGATGTTCTGTGAGAGGTTGAAGGACTAAAGACCCTTAATAATTCACATATAATTGAATTGAGTATCAATAAAGAAAAGAAAAGCATATTTACTCCGGATCTAGATATCCAGTGGTGCCCTTTACAAGGGTAGAGACGTGTGTAGCTCCATCCAAAGGACCCAACTTTGACAACCCAAAATCTGCTATTTTTGCCTCCATCTGATCATTCAGCAGGATATTGGAGCTCTTTATGTCTCTGTGAATAATGCCTGGCTTGCAGCCTACATGCAAATATTCCAATCCTGCTCAAAAATAAGCAATAGTTAGATCCCATGATCTTTCCCACGATTTCCACCGAGCTTTTTAGTTGCCACAAGTATCTGACTAACCTTGGGCAGCATCTAATGCAATGTTGAGTCTTCTTTCCCATTCTAGAGTATTCCTTGAAGTTGTTTGACCTGCAACCAAGCAATGCGGGCCTTTGAGTAAATGAGCAAAAACATACTCTCTATGATATACATGGGCATGAGTCATATAATTGAGCAACGTTACGAAGTATACCATCCAGACAATGTCGCAGGTCTCCATTAGACATATATTCATATATAAGAACCAAATTTTCCTCCTCTGTGCAGTACCCCATGAATTTAACGAGATTCTTATGGTGTAATTTGGAGAGAATATCTACCTGCAACGGTCAATGAATTTTACAAAGACTGGTAAGGTGTAGTTTGGAGAACAGATCTTCCTGTAGTAATTGTTCTTAGTTTCGATTATGAAAATCAAAGACATTGAAGATTTAAACTTCAATAATGTTCAGATTTTGTTGGAGAGATTAAAGTTGTTTAAGTATTAAATGTAAAATGGGTATGAATGAGTTCTTGCTTATACCTCTGTGGAAAACTCTGTGGCACCCTGATGTGATTTATCAGACAAGATTTTGACGGCCACATTCTTGTCTTGAAGAGAACCAAGAAAAACAGGTCCATATCCTCCTTTTCCAATCTGCGTCTTAAAGCTGCCAGTCATAACTCTTACCTCTTCGTAACTGAATGATCGACATCCATCCAATTTGACAAGATCTAAATGCCCTGTTTCAGTTTTCCCTGCATTTTACCACTTTCCGTGTACGTAAAAATTTGTTTCCTTTTATGAAAACCCAAAAGTAAATTGCAAATGTCAAGGGCAAGATGACTTAAGTTGACTTACCTTTTCTGATATTTCTGCTTGATTTAAGTTTGATAAACATTAATATAGCAGTAATGGTTATAAGAGTTGCAACCCCTGCTACGATTAACCAAACAACTAGTGATTTGCTAGTCTGTCTTTTTGCGGCATCCTTGCAAATGCCTGCTTGGCAAAGTATATCGTTGCCATTGACACTGCAAAATTTAACGCAAATAATGAACATATGAATCTTAGCATACCGACAACATAATTAGTGATTGATCTATGTTGCAAGAAAATAAACTCGCCTAAGAATGAGTTCTCCACGTTGCTGTTTCTCAGATAGACCAATTGGCACCGATCCATTTAAGTCGTTGTCTGACAAATTCCTATATCTCAGAAAGAAAATTTCTCACAATACTGTTCATAGTCTGAGTAATATAGCAATACTGTTTATAAGATAGAATGACATTATTAATGTGCTGAAAACTCTTATAAACTAGAAATGCCCAGATGCATATGTTTCAACTCACAGTTCGTTAAGATTGGAAAGAGTAGCCAGAGAATCTGGTATTGAACCACTCAAATTATTTCTTGCCAAATCCCTGCAATCATGAATAAGAACATAGTTTTTGGGTCTAGCCAGTGCGATATTAACTTTCAACAAGCTAAAAATTATAAAAGAAAGTAGGTAGTTAGGATTTGTTACTGACAACTTGACAAGAGCAGAGAGATTGGCAAGGTTGGAGGTATGGTGCCATTCAGACGCTTGTCCGGGAGTTTCCTGTACGTTCAATCTCTTCATCCTTAGTTGAAATTGACAGTAGTAGACCTAGACTTGATTGCAATCCACCCGCTACCAACGGTAAGTACAACTCACCGGCAGTAAAAAGAAAAAAATGAGTGGCCTACGTATTTCATAGAAGGTTAAGGGTTGGGCTATGTTACCAGAAACGAGAAACGGAAACGCACACGGCAACGCGTGACGAAACGGGATATTTAGAAGTTGCGTATAAGAAACGGATTACTTACATATATATTTTCAAATTTTCATATATATATATATATATATATAGAATGTATGCATATATATATGTGTATTTGTATGTGTTGTGTGTGTATATATATAATCTAAATTATAAAACATATTTTTATATTTTAAATAGATTTATATACATAAATACATTAAATAACTTCAATTATATATATAACACTACAATTTAATTATTAAATAATTTTAGAAATGCATACTAATTTTATTAAAAAATATTTAACACAGCAAAAAAATAAAAATAAAAACCAAAAACGGTTAAAAAACTAATAGCATTATTAATTATACTCACCGAATTCTACAGTTAAACTAATTGAGCATTTAGTTTACTCACCGATTGTGCAGTTTAACTAACTGACAGTGTATTAATTCTACTCAGAGAATTTTCCAGGTTAACTGAAAGTGTATGTTAATTACCGGGGAGCCTAAAAACACCAGCAGTTTTTATGTTTTTTAACTCCAACGCCTTAGAAACGGCTCGACGGGTTGGAAACGGCCGTTGGCGACGGGGAAACGGGTTTCGGCCGTTGAAACGCGAAACGGCGCTTTGCCGTCGCGTTTCTGGTAACATAGGTTGGGAGAGACTTACACTGCAATAATCCTTGGTGACGAGTCTTTATTGCAATCCACCCACTCCCAACGGTATTTCTGTGGCAGACAAGGATCACCCATCCACTCTTTCTCCAGATTAAACTGCCTTGCAATGTCACCAAGTGCGTTCACTGTAAAATTCACAAATGTTTCAGTAAGCCATTCAAATTTACCCATTCTCCTGAAAAATAACCATCAAACAATTTTCAGTAATACAAACCATCTTCAGTGTTAGTTCCGTTAATGAGTGGGTTGCTATATCGGTAGATTTCCAAGGCATTGAGAATGGCACCCACGGTTGATCGATTGGTAGGATCAAGAGAAAATATGACCTCTCCCAAGCCAGTAAATTTCCAGGATCCATACGTCACAAGTGAATAGAGGTAGCTATCTAATTTATCAGTAGCCCATGGAGATCCGCCGATAGTAATATCGAACTCCCTAATTGCATCAGCTCTAAGTTTCTCTATTTCGGCGAAGCACATCACAAAATAGTAGTTACCAATTTCTGGAACGTTCCAATACCTTCTGATATGTCCAACGGTTTTGTTGAGGGTAACCAACGCGGTTTCAAAAACAGATGATGGTATTTCAAATTTGTCTGTTGACGAAATATCACCTGTAGTATTCCCATAAAGAAATCCTTCTTCAATGACGCCCTTCCATATCCTATCAAATTCATCGTCTGGATATCTGCACAAAACTACTTACAAATTAAACTTAAATCCAAAACAAATTAAGACAGTATATTGGATTGATCTTTCACCCAGGAAAAACCCAAAAGAAACTAACAATTCGTACAGAAACTACCTTAGAGCCAATGATCTTCCAAATTCTTCGCGTACTGTCTTGAATAAAGAGTGGTTTTGTCCTACAACTTCATACATAGATGGCTTGATAGGGCGAAGTTCCAAGGCCGAAATGAAAGCAACATCCTCTGTGTTTTGAGCAACGCACACACTAATAGAGGAACTCCTGGCCATGATGATTATTTCGTTGGTAATGATCTGTCTACTAGTGTTTATTACAACAGTAACCCAAGGATTAGCATCAACCAGCAATTCAAAATGTGGTTGTGACTGAAGGCCGTCATAGTTACCATATAAAAAAGAGGCACGGATTATGTATTTTCTTCCCAACAGAGCAGGTAAATTGTAGCAACCTCGCTTGCCTTGAGGAAAACAACGAAGATGTTTCAGTGGCTGCTCCAGATCTCCCTCTAACTCACTAGTCAAAATGCCTTTTTTTTCACCTGCCTTGATGTATTGTTCATCTGTTTTCCAGCTAATGCCATGGGAATCATTATATCCCCCTTCTCCTCCACAATCCAAGCTAATGAATCCTGGACATATAACATCATCAAATGCCAGATTGAGAAAAATGTTTAACAATTAGAAAGAAAGGTAAGGTTTTTTTTGGGGGAAATAAAATATAATTGTACTAATAGTTCCACAGACAAACTAATCTATGATGATTAGACAAAACAGGATTGTTGAGATTATGTTGAAAGGAGTTGGTTGTTTATACTATATATCTTATATAAGTTCTTCCTATGTGATTAAAAAAAATTAGATTCATATAAGAATAAGAATATCTCACCTGGTTGTGCATACAGAACGCTGCATATTGAAAGACCCAACAAAAATTTGAAGGCAACTGTTTTGAAATTTGCCCCCTCCATTCCAATTACAATGGAAATGCCTTGCAACTAATCTATGATCGATATCAAATGTTATCTTATACACTTCTCAGCATTTTGTTAAAAAACATGAATGCAGATTATTGACTATTGACCATTTCAAACAACGAATCAGGTACCTAGTTAAGAAAATTAAAAACATCAACTTAAAAAATTAATTTGAGTAGAAAAGTCTTCATATTTTGCTAACTTAATAGACACATTAAACTCGTACATTGTTTTTTAGTAGGAAAACAGCAGACTTGTCTTTTCAAGACGGCCGACAATTCTGAAAACAGATAATAAAGTTGGGACAAACAAAAGGGCCCGCTATTTAATGACTGACTGATATTTTAAGACCCTTGCCCCAGACCTTTTTTTCCTTGAAATATCAATAAATTCAAATGAATTTGGAAACTCAATTATTTAAAGGAATTATTATTACTTGATTATTTCATACACTTTTTAATATTTCGTGAAAAAAATTAATAATTAAACAATTTAATAATCAAAAGTAAATATAATGATATTATTAGTATTGATTTTTTTAATTATTTAAAATTAACATAGGGAGTGGAGAAAAATATTTGACAAAAAGTTATTTGTTTATAAAATGTCTTTGATAATATTAAATTATTAAATATCTTAAATCAGTACTTTATTTAGTAGGAAGAGATCAAAGACTTATCTTTTCAAGTGGCCTACAATGGGTCTAAAATTTACATGGTATGCATCTAGAATCAAATAAATAATAAAGTTAGAACAAAGAAAAAACACACTATTTAATATTTGATGGACATACATTAAGACCCTAACCCCACACATTTTTTCCTTGAAATATAACAATTTAGAAAATCAAGTATTTAATTAGTGTTGACTATTATTATCAATCTCTCAAGCTAATCCATATAATTGAGTACAAATTATGATGAACTTTTTAAAATATTAAATAATCCAATAATCAAAACTAAACCTAAATTTATTATTATTGATCACGATATGAATTTAAACTTTCTTATATTTAAGTAGGTCACTTAAAATCATGAGCTAGATAGTTGATAAGTTAGAAAAAACTCTAAAAAAAGTCTAGGATAATATCTCAACTATTCAAAGTAGTACTTTTGTTTGGTAGGGAAAGAGAAAATACTCATTGATGGAGATATGTCAAGACCCTCACCCCACACATTTTTCCTCAAACATCACTAAATTCAATGAGTTTGACAAGTCAACTATTTCATTAGTGTTGAGTATCATTATCATTAGTTGTAAAGGTAAAAAAGGTTAATTAAATAAATTAAGAAAATATATGAATAATATTAAGGAATTTTGAGTGTATTAAATTACTCAAAATGCAATGGGCTTATCAATAAGTATTTGTAATGAGTGCATTATATAAATAAATATCATTTTTTAAATATAACTTTTCTAAGAATTTGACAATTTGAAAATAGGGCATAAAAGGTAATCTAGAAAGGGTTGGAGCATACTATCATTTGAAATTTCTAGCAATAAGAGGTCAATCATCCTCCCTCTTCCTAAGGGAGACATTACAATATCTTGCAGGCAAACATACCCCTAGTGGTTGAAGGATAGAAAAATATAAAGGATATACTAACTGATGAACCCATCCCATTGATCTAAATATGAGACATTGTTTAGCATAGAGACAAAAACCATATGTAACTATGTAAACAATGCAAACTATAACCTCACCCCATGAGAAAAAAATAAAGGTCACATTTGAACAACCATAATAATATCTAATGCCCTTTGAATCTTCCCAAACAATTTTTCATATGGTGTAGAAAGATTTTCTACCTCTACTTGTACCCCAATTCTCTTTTCAATATGTCAACCATGTGTCGTGTCTTTGTCTACCTTTAACCTAGCCCCAATTTAAAATTATTCTTAATACTGCATTCTTTACCTTGTTGCATTCCAATTTAAATCACATCTTACATTCATAGACATGAGCAAGCCACTAAAATGCAATTAACTAGGGCCTTTGCATTTGTTAAGCATATTTCAAGTCCAAACCCAAGGTGCTTATTGGAATCCAAGTGAGTGGTGTTTTCACATCTATCAATATAAACACATGTCGAACTTGACAATTTTATAAATTGTCTACTTCACTTGAACTCTCATGTGGGTGATTCCACAATAGTGGTTTACAATTTTTGGCCAAACTGGACACTGAAATTATTATTTTTAACTAAATCTTCACATTCGGACAACTACAATGGCTAAACCGTGAAGAATTTGAAGATAATGCAAACTAGAGTCTTATCACATTTTTTTTGTAGATTCTAAAAATATTTTTTTCAAAAATTTTGGAATCGGTTTACACTTCTTTTTCCATCTCCCACGAAAACTAGTTTTTTTCAAAAATAGCATTTTAAAAAATGATGACCATTTAACATAAATTTTTTTCCATGAAGGATAAAATTCTAATTCTTTTGAATTTAGATTAAGTAACGATATCTAGTGCTTCCACTTGGTTAGATAGTTTTTATTGAATATTTTTTCTTTAATCAAGTTTCAAGTCAAACCAATTACAATTTAGACATATGACCGTATAAGCATAAAAATTTTATATATATCAAAATTCAATTTTATTTTATTTTTGGATCAAGGACTTCAATATCTGGTGCACTCATATTTTTAAAAATTTTTTTTGATAATCTGCTATTTTTCCACATGTGCATAACATAGACCTTCATTTTCGATGAAAAACCTATGTTTAATAAAACTAAAAAAACAAATACATAATAAAACCAAAACATATTAAGATTATATTCATTGGATAGCTTGTTCCGAGGACTACCTGATTCCAGTTGGGTTTGTGAAGATTCCTCCATTTTCATCATCAACCCGAGCTCCGAAGTGCCAAAATTCAGGGTTATTTTGTGTCTCAAGGAGGAGGGAATAAGGGGGGTTTGAATGAACCCCCAGGGGTTCAAGCAAACCCCCCTTTTATAAGGGTTTTTTTTGGCATTTTTGGTGGGAAAGCATTAAAAGGGTTCGCCTGAACCCAGGTTCTAACGAACCCCTAATGGGTTCGATCGAAGCAGTATGTTCGTACGAACCCCTAAAATCAATATTTTTTCCATGCATTCATTTTCTGTGAGTTTTCCTTCCTCACTTCAATTGTAAACCACTATTGTGGCTTCACCCATGTCCAAAACGTATCCTCATGTGATGTTCTTAAACCCAAGAATGCTAATATGTGCCAATTAATATAATTCTCATGTTTGTATGTTAAAAAATTGAAGTATCATATTTAATGTGTTTTATGTCACCTTGTAGACTTGAAGCTATAACAAATTTCATCTATCATGTCTCATTTTACACATATTCTTGCACCATCATGCTCCCTCTTTCTATGTTTGGCCTAAGTGAAATTCCAAAAATATTAAACACCACTCGTCACATGCATCCTAATCAACCAATAGAACATCCTTGAAGTCTTGAATTGTGATGCACAATTATCTGACCATATGATGTGTTGACTATATGTACTAGCTATTTTTGGAACTTAAATTATCAATGAAAATTTGAAAGCAATCATGCACAAACTCTATGGAATGAGTATGATCATCATTGATGTAAAAGTGATACTCTCTTAATATCATTTTTCCTTCCTTTGTGCTATTAAGTGCATGCATGAATGTTAGTAACCTAAATAGAGTTGTATTGATATTGCACTTCATTTTGTTATTGTAATGTATAATTCTCAACAAAATCTATAATAGAATTAATGGTACCAAGAGGAAATGTATCCTTACATAACTTGCATTGCTTATCTAACCATCAAACTCTGTGTATGCATTGCATACTCGTACACTATTTTCTCTTGAAATATTATCATGTTTTGAGCTACATATATGTCTATACTCACTAACTTGGATCTCTTTAACTCTTTTCCATCTTTTAAGTCCCATAAGTTAATGACTCGTATCTTTCCAAAATTAAATAGTTTTTTCCCAACTTCATATGTGCTCTCTATATGCACACACTTTTGCAAATATTCAAAACCACCACAAGGATCACATGATCCTTTCAAAAATGACATTAAAAAAATTGGTCATCTTCATTTACACTTAAGACACAAAAAAAGAATCTTGATTATTTGGGTGGGACTTGTATCCTACATTCATACAAAACATTATTAGTGTGCAAAGTGACACATATATGACAATGAATATTATAATGCATAGAAAATTCAAAAACCATGCTACAAAAAAAAATAGTGTGCATGATTTATCTTAACATGAAAAGGTTTGGCCATTTCAAAATACCTTTTACTAATTCTAATTTGAGGATAACTCTTTAAATAAAATTTTGATAAATTTGTGTTTGAGTCATATCCAAAAAATGTTTAGGATGGGTATGTGCAGAATCATGATGGGCCAAAAAGTGGCGATATGATGGGCATGTGTAGGGTATGTGGCTGACAACTTTTTTTATCCAAAATTGATGAAACAAAAAGGGTTTTTAAAGGAGATTCTCATATTTCCACCAATATAAATTATGCTTTACTTTGAATTTAATAAATAATTATTATTCATTTTTTATTTGAATTACGACTAAAGTCTTGATTGATAAGCTGATTGAAAAAAAATTATAGCTTTCAAATGGTATCACATTTTTGAATTTGAAATATGTGTCACATTCTATGTTTCACATACTAAACCATAATAGGTTTACAATTTGATGGAGGAAGGAAAATTGAAAAAAATGACCCCATGGCAAAAAATTGGTTTTAGGGGTTGCATGAACTACATGTTTTGACCGAACCATAAAGGGGTTCGGCGAACTAAATTGGCCGAACCCATTAACATTGGGCCCACATTTCCACCCAAAAACAAAGGAAAAATGCATATTAGTTGGTTCGAATGAACCGGTTTGAATGAACCACAGGGGGTTAAGCTAGAACCCCCAGTTCTAATGAACCCCTTTTAATTTTTTAATTTGTTCTCTAAAAACCTAAAATTTTACGCTTTCAAGCTCGGTTGGGGATAAAAATGGAATATTTAGAAACTAAACTTGGAATCGAATTAGCCTTCGAGCGAGCTATCAATGAATATAATTTTAGTATGTTTTGGTTTTATTTATCTATCTTTTTTAAGTTTTATTAAATATAGGTTTTTCATTGAAAACAAAAATCTACGTTGCACAAGTGGAAAAATAGAAGATTATAAAAAAAAATTTAAAATATGAGTGCACCAGATATTGAGTCCTTGATCCAACAAAAAAAGAAGAATTTTGATACATACAGTAAAAGTTATGCGTTATACGGTCGTGCTATGTCTGAATTGTCATTTGATTGACTTTGAAACTTGATTAAAGAAAAAATATTCAATAAAAAACTATCTAACCAAGTGGAAGCACTAGATATCGGAGTTATAAATCTAAATTTGAAAGAATTAGAATTTTATCCTTCATGGAAAAAAAGTTATGCATTATACGGTGTGTGTCACTTTTTAAAATGTTTTTTTTGAAAAAAACCATTTTGTGGGAGATGGAAAAAAAAGTGCAATCTGATTCCAAAAAAAATTGAAAAAAATATTTTTAGAATCTACAGACAAAATGTGACAAGACTCTAGTTTACATCATCTTCAAATTCCTTATGGTTTAATCGCTATAGGTGCCGAATGTGAAGATTGTGTTAAAAAAATCAATGTCAGTTAGGCCAAAAAGTGTAAACCACTATTGTGGGATCACCCTACTATATGATTAAAAAATGAATTTCATGAAGTGTTGACCAAGTTAAGGTGGTTAGACATATGAGTTTTTATATTTTTACAAGTTGTAATAAAAAAATCATAATTAATTATTTACTTGGAAAAAAATTACAAAAAAATATGCATCACATTGAGACATGAGTCCTCTACTTATATCTAAAATATTATAAAAATATTATCATTTTATTGTGGTTAGGGTGGTCATACAAACACCTACTTCTTATTTTTTCCTAAAATTTAAGTACTACTACATTGAAATTTCAAATTTTCACCAAATAGATTTTTTTAAATAAACCTAGTAGTTTAGAAACTACATTCAATTTGCTATAGATTCTATTCTTACGTATTTTTGAAATAATATAGATAACTTATTCAAATTTTTACGTCAAATTTCCTAACTCTAATTTTTCTGAATTTGTCACCTCTTAAGGGCCTTTTTTTCCATGATGATCGTGCACATACCTGAATGTGGCTCATGATTTTGAGATCCAATTCTCCTTCTTACAACATGTAGTGAATGAAAAACTATCCCTTTTCCTCACTTAATTTGGGAATAATTGACAAAATGAGCTAAGTGATGCCTTAATTTGGTGTTGTAATATGGTTTACATATTCACATTAAGTTTTGGGCCCTTTTCATTAAAAATTGGGCTTCTTTATGCCTTATTTGGTCCTATTTTGCATCCACAAGCCTAATTTAATGCATTTTTCTTGAGATAATCCCGAAATTTAATAAATGACAAATCATTATTCAATGTTTGAGGTTATGTGTTCTAGATCTAGTGATTTGGGACTCATATATGCCACGTTGGGCGTATGGGTTCCACCTAGGTCTTGGGGCCTGATTTTGAACATTGCATTGAATAATACATTTCTTGTTTGTGTCTCATGTTTAAGAAACTAGGACTCATATGCCCCAACTGGCATATGAGCCCCACTTTAACTAGTGTACCTTTTTCCCACATCACACTAGGGCCAACGCTAATTGTTGTGCACTATTCACAATTTCAAGACTCACAACTTTGATCTTCTCCCACCCAAAAATTGGCACGAAAAATGGAAGGAGGACTAACAAAAATTAATCTGGGTAGATGGATGAAATTTATTATTGTGAGCACGTTGAGTGGGTGAAAATAAATGCAACGCAACACTTTTTCCTTCTATCTGAGCATTCACATGTTGAAAATAAGTGTCACGTGCACAATTCATCTTATGTCGTTACATATAGACCCACCAAGAACCTCCACCACTCACGCATGACCTTTCTTCCTTTTCTATTGATAGTTGCACACCTAGTAGGAACCATCAATGCTCTCTACCTAATCAAGAACCTCCACTACTTGTCAACACCCCATTCCCTTGCCAACACAATCTCCTTCATGCTTTTCTTTTTCCTTAACACCACTCCATATTCCTCTATTGAGGGTTCCATGGAAATCGAAAACCAACAATTCCTAGTTCATATGGAACCTCTAACCACTTTATTACTTAGCCAATTGTAACTTTGCAGAATAGGTCAAAGACAAAGGAATACAACACAACCAAGAGCATACTATGACATGATGACCCATATAAAAACTTCTCAAATCGGTTATTGATTAGGGATTTAAAGCAACATAGGCACACAACACAAGGGACTCAAGCGAAAAGGACAATGAGAAATTTAGCTCCAACATGTCCTTCAAATATTAAATAACGTGACTTTTTCTTTGCTCTAACTTTATTATTTATTTGATTCTAAATGTATACCATGTAAATTTTAGACCCACTGTAAGCCACTTGAAAAGATAACTCTTCAACCTATTCGTACTAAACAAAGTATTGGTTTGATGTGTTTAACAATTTAGTATTATCAAAGATTTTTATAAATAAATAAATAAAAAGGTCAAAAAAATTTATGCACTTCTCCACTCCTTAAATCAATTTTAATTAATTAAAAAATCAATAGTAATTAATTAAAAATTAACAGTAATATTATCATAATATTTACTTTTGACATAATTTAATAACAAAATATTGAAAAGTGTGTGAGATAAGTTACATGTTTTAATAATATCTTTAAATAATTGAGTTTCCAAATTCATTTGAATTTAATGATGTTTCAAGGAAAAATGGTGTGGGGGCAGGGTCTTAAAATATCAGGCAATCGCTAAATACCTAGCGGGACCTTTTCTTTGCTCCAACTTTATTACGCTGAAGGCATTCCCTGTATGGAGTCTCCTTAGCCAAATCTTTAAATCAGCATCTCAAATTTAGGCAACAGGTATGCAAGAGCATTAATTTAATTTGGGTTGTTCAAGATCATGACACTCTTCAAAAGTAGACTTTCCCTCAATGAGCTTTTCCATGCTTATTACATCTATCAATAGTTAAAAATGTCAGAAAGGGCATGCAAGATGATCTATTAAATTGTCACCATTTAGGCTACCCTTGGAGGAGGGGACCTGGGTTGGGGCCCATAGCTGAAGGCAAGGACATCATCGTTCTCATGGAAACACATGAGCATGAAGGTTGTAGGATACCTGATTTTGAAGGTTATAATAAATTTTCAGTGTGGAATGAGCTAACAAAGAGCGAAAAGGGGCATGGGGGAGTAACAATCTTGGTTAGGAAAGAATGTGAGAGAATCATAAAGATAGAAAAGAAAGACCCAAATAACCAATACATATGGGTGAAGATAACATATGGTGAATATTTGATTTGGTTTGCAGCTTGTTATTTCGCCCCTTATGGCTCTAAAGTATACAAGAAAATGAATCTAGATAGAGATTACCCATATGAGGCACTAAAAATTGACATAGCAAAATATTGTGATTCAGGCAAGATTGTCCTACTTGGGGACTTTAATGCAAGAACAAAAAATAACCAACCTCTTTGTTTTGGTAAGGAAGAGGGGCAAAATAGCAATCCTCTATGGTTAGAGGAAGAGGAAAACCAAAGTTGGCAAAGGGTATCTCAGGACTCAAAAGGTGGTATTTCATCTTTTGGTGTAAATCTATTGGGTTTTTGCTGCTTCCACAATTTAATCATTTGTAACAGTCTGAGCACTTTTCCAAGCTCGAGGGCTTTCACATGTCATACCCACAATGGGCAGAGTGTGGTAGACTATGTTATTGGTTCTCAAAGTATCATTCCAAGGATAATAGAGTTAGAAATAGGGAGCTATCCTATAGAACTAAAATCTTATCATAACCCCATTTACATTAAGCTTGGTATGAGAGAAACTATCCAGCAAAGAGCTAGTCCACAGCCG
The DNA here is from genome assembly GCA_007258455.2 of Sequoia sempervirens. NCBI lineage: Eukaryota > Viridiplantae > Streptophyta > Pinopsida > Cupressales > Cupressaceae > Sequoia > Sequoia sempervirens. The sequence goes on along the minus strand of VDFB02070130.1, from coordinate 212,251 downwards.
TGCAAAGGGAGTGGCCTTCAAGACAAAATTCTCCTAACCGACAAGAATTGGGACATATTTAAAAGAATGCTTGAAAAACAGTTGTGATAGGTCAAATTTGAGTGCTAGAAAATGAGTAGCAAACAAAGTAATGCAAATACCACTAAAAACAACCTACACCTCAAGATTAGCCTGGTTGGATTCAACACAATATAAAAACAACAAATGGAACCTTTTACCTTGTGTCGAATCGATCATTTGGTTGGCCCTTCAATCTTTGGTGTTGTATGCTCCTTGGATGGCAAGAGATGCAAGATAGATGATGATATGGAGATGGATGCAAGCATGAAAATGACTAAGTATGGATTCTAGGAAGATTTTGCAAGAGTTTGGCTACAATGCATGATCTCCCCAAAATGAGAGAAAAGAGGGGGTATTTATAAAGATTTTGAAAATCTCTAGAGAAATGGATGGTCAAGATTGAGCCACCAAGATCAATATGTAGGGCTAAGGTGACTTGATAACTCACAAGCCCTCACATCTTGACATGTGGCATATGATATGGCTTAAAAGGGATGATGTGTACATGAGGTGGAAGGATAGTACATGACATGGAGAGGGTACATAGTACCTTGGGATTGGACAAGATCTCCTCATAAAGGAAGTACTTGTCCCCATGTGGGTGAGAGGACATGTGGGGAATTAAAAATTCCTCAAATATTCTCATGGGGATGAGAGAAGGAATTTAAAATTCCTTTAAATGCATTGGGGGATTAAATGTGAATTAAAAATTCACATGGGGAATGGAGATGCCTTGTTCAAAAAGAGAAAAGCTTTTAATGAATTTGACTAAGGACACATTCCATAAATGATATGGGGATTAGAGATGACCTAATTAGGTGATTAAGGTTGTGCAAGTACTTAATTAGACTAATTAAGGACTCATTAGAGGCAAGTGGGAAATTATGGAGGATGGGACCCTAATGATGATTAGGGGTGTGCACATCTTAATCATAAATTTATTATGACTAAGAAAGAGGGTTAGATTGCTAAGAGGGATTAGAGATCAGCTTGCAAAAGTTGGAGGATGTGACAATGAGAGAGAGAAATGAGGAGTAAAGATAATATGACCAAATTAAATAAAGTGATACATTTATTTAATTTAGAGAGGAAAGAGGGGAAAAGTATTTATTAAATTAAATACCTTGGGAAACCTTATGCAAGAAACACAATATTAATTAAATGAATGATTTAATTAATACCGGCGAAGAGGACGATTTTAAAAGCGCAAAGGGATGATTAAGAAGACGACTTTGACCATATGGAAGTGGTCAAATTTGGATGTCTACAATAGTTAAAGGGAATAAAAAATTTTGGCAGCCCCACTAGAAATCAAAGCATAATAAACAACGACAAGTTGATGGCAATCATTCACAAGGATCTCATAGCTTGCAAAAGAGCCAAGGGTAAAAGGGATCCCAAAAACAACTTTCCTGCAAATCTATGGTATGACAAAGAGTGTAAGGTGGCTAAAAGGAGTTTGAAAATATCGAAAAGCAAGCAAGCAAATAAAAAACTGTATGAAAAATTAATAAGATCAAAAAAAGAGGAATACATGATTGTTAGAAGGAGGGAGTTAATTTCTCTTGGAAAGCACAATCCGAGAGGTTTTTGGAGAGAATTGCAGCAAGCTAGAGGTTCTACTGAGAATAGCATCATGGACATCCAATGGTTAGAATATGAAAAATACTGTATGAAAGAGACCAAGACAAAACATACCCTCCGACAATGAATTCTAATGATAAACTTTTCTACACAAAGGATATCAAAAGTGGTATAAAAGCTTTGGCAGTTGGCAAGGCTCAAGACATTGATGGGCTACAAGTGGAATATTTGAAGTGGGTTTTAGAGCTCTTGGCATCGCATATCAAAAAGATTTTCAATAGGGTCATTCAACATGGTTTCCCTGCAAATTGGACCACGAGCGTTGTTATCCCTCTCCACAAGAGTGGGGATATCAACAATCTGTCAAACTATCGCACTATAATGATTAATCCTCTCTTTGGGAAGCTCTTTGGGAGCATGGTGGAGTGAAGAATCAGTCGTTGGGCCGAGAGGGAGGATAAGAGGGCGAAAGGGCAAGCTAGTTTTAGACCAAAGCATTCCACTATTGATCATTGCATTACTCTCTGGCACGTGGTTGAAAAAGTTTGGGATAAATAGGGTAGTGAGGTCTTTTGTTGCTTTGTTGACTTCAAAAAGGATTTTGACATGGTACCTAGAAATAAACTTTGGGATAGAATGGAACAACTTGGAATTCTGAAAAAATATAGAGCTGTTGTCCATAGACTTTATGATCAAGTGAGGGCCAAAATCAAAACAAAGGCAGGTTTTTCTGAGTGCTTCGGGAGCGACATTGGTGTCAAACAGGGTTGCCCTCTATCCCCCACTTTGTTTGGGTTGTACATAGACAAATTAGAAGAGTGGTTGGACAAGCGAGGAGGTGATGGTGTTCTTTTGGCCACTTTTTTGGTCAAGTTGCTAGTGTATGTGGATGACCTTACTTTAATGGAAAATTCTGAAATAGTCTTCAAGAACATCTAAATGCTTTGGAACTTTTTTGTAAAGATGTGGGAATGCAAGTCAACATCAACAAAACCAAGGTCATGATTTTTACGTTGAAAAGGGCTAGGAAGCAAATAAATTTTGAGTTTGAGGGAAACACTTTGCAGGTGGTGAGTGAATACAAATATTTGGGTCTTGATTTTTGCAAGAATCTCAAATGGGAGACTTGTAGGACAAAAAGAATTCAAGGGGGGTGGAAAGATCTTTACTTGCTCCAAAACAGATGTAGATCGGCTGAGTTATGGGATTGGAAAACAAAGAAGAAGTTATTTGGGCTGCTTGTTACGCTTGTGGTTTTATATGGCTGCGAAGTTTGGGGTTGTAGCACGTCAATTGTGAAGTGGAAGCAAATAGAAAGACTCCAAAAGCACTTAATCACAAGCAATTTCAAAATAAAAAGTACAATCTCGTATGAGATTGTTTTGGCTGAAGTGGGTGTCTTCCCAATAGAAATGGTAGCGATAATTCGTCTATTAGGCTATTTGTAGAGGATAGAGAATATGGGGGAACACCGATGGCCCAAAATTGTGGTGGAAGAAACATTAACTAGAAGGAAGAGCACGTGGATGAAGCAAAATGTCAAGTGGATGGGAAAATGGGGGATTAATATGCAAGAGTGTCCAAACACAAAAGTTGAAATGAAAAAGTATGTAAAAGAGAAATTCAAAAATATCATGTGGTCGAAACAGCTTGGCAACTGGAAAAGAGAATATTATGTTTTTCTTTCTAACCCTACTTGTGATCATGAGCAAAAATTTTACATGGGGGCTAATATAAAGTGGAAGGCTAAAATGATAATAGCCTAGTTAAGAACTAGCTCACACCATTTGAGATGTGAAACAAGAAGGTGGAAAATTCCCAAAGAGCTGTGGGAGGATAGGATTTGTTGTTTTTTCTCTTCGGGTTTAGTGGAGTCAGAGTGGCACTACATTACGGAATGTAAGGCTTACGAGGACATCTGATACTTCTATTCAGATTTGTTAAAAGTCAAGTCTTTAGTGGCCTTGTTTGAAGAAGAAAAGATCGATAAAATAGCAAGTTGCTTGATCAAAATTCACAGCAAAAGAAACAAAATCAGCAAAGAGTTGGAAAACAACATGAAGTAGTTCGGTGGGGTCGGCTATTGTTTTCTTGTCTTGGCTATTGCAGTCTTTCGGTTTCATTTCGTGGGTCCCATAGACTAGTTGGTCTTGTGGACGTTATTAAAATCAATCAATCAATCAATTCATTTGATGCACGACATCAAAAATTTCATGGCCAACCATCCACAAAATTTAGAGCAAGGTGACAATTCTTTTTAGTTGTATGCACATCTTATCCTCCTAACCTATACTTTTACATCTACTTATGTAAAAAATTGAACCCTCAGCTAGTGATGCATCTGCCTCATTAAGTCTGTAATGGTTTTTAGTAGTTATGAGGAAGTCTCATCACTAAAATGATGGTTTTCCCTTTTTTGAGCTTGAATGTTGCCAACTGCTTAACTACTTCTTCCCACACTAAGATATTATCATCAATATATTTTTCGTTTTGGTTTTTCTACTCAAACTTATCGTCTTTTTGTCGTGGTGTTTCTGTCTTAGTTGTTGTGAACTAATACTTTCCTTGCTTTTGGTCGACAGTTTTCCAATGCTTGCTTGTGTTCAACTTCTTTAAAGGTATGCCATTCTTTCTTTCCCTACAACTCTTTTAATATGACTTCTTTTGTGTTGCTTTAATCACATCATTCAAATATCTACTTAGTCTTCCATCATGAAGAATCCAGGTCTTTCTATTTTTAGTTTTTCAGTATATGTAATTCAAACTAAAGTATATCAATAAGAGAAATTTGGTTTTCTACTTTATGTAATGCATGATTGATTATATGAGTTGTAGGTGTAGACATGCAAAATTAACATTCTGCATTTGATCATGTTCATTCATCAACCGAACTAGACGTTGCATTAGGACCATTCATCACTTTCATCCATTCATTAAATAATCTCATTTATCAAATAAACATTATCATCAACCCTAAATAAATCAAAAAGCCATTTAAATCAAATCCTAAATCATATTCCATCATTTTCTAATTTAAATAAATCAATTATCAAAGTCTTGAAAGTCAAATCATCTAATCAGCATTAAATCAGCATAATCATCATCTAATCCTAATCTAATGCTAATCACATCCCACTTGCATTATCTAGATCTAGCCACTTGCACAATAAATCAATTTTATTGATTTATTAAACACTCATTTTCCCTCAACATGACAAGTCAAACATTGCATTTATTGTTGTTTTCTTGTCCCCCTCTCAAAATTTATTGCAAATTTGAATTCAAATTCTCCCTCTCATGGGCACTCTTCCCAAATCTTGCACATACATCAACTAATCACATGATGACAAGTGTCCTCAACTCATTGGCTTGTTTTTGATCCCACATTGGTCCCTCTTCAACACTTAGCATTTTGAAAATCCTTAAATAGGTGCTTCATCTTTGAGCAAATCATCCACAATTTTATGCAAGGTTACTCTCTTCATTTGAGATTTGATCTTGTCCATTTCACTCCATCATCTCCATTTCATTTTATCATCTTGAAGCTTTGATCAAGGATTGGGAAAGGGTCACTAGCACATGTGACACCAATCCACTATGGAATAGGTAACTTGCTTTTGTTTTCATTATGCTTGTAGCTTTCTTTCATCCTTTTGTTGCATGTTTTAAGCATTTTGCAAGATATTTCATAGAGGTATTTTGATAGAGTTTGCAAGGCACTAACCCATTGTTTGAAGTTTAGTTGTTTGTAGATTTTAAAAGGATACCTACAAGGGTACCTAAGAAATGAGTTTTACGGAGGCTTTGGACGCTTTGGACCATCTATCATTTGTTGTGATGTATCTCATCGATGGGTCTCTGTCATTAGTACATTCATTATCTCAATCTTCTTGTTATCTTTGGCAGTGTTGCCAACAAGCTCCAACACTTCTTGGCATTGAAGACACAAAAATCAATAGAAATCCACTTTAGACTTTGGAAGCGGTGTTGTGCTTTATTTTCAACTAGGTTTTCTTCTACTCTTTCATCCTTATCTTTAAATCTACTTATATTTGGGCAACTGTAAAGTAAAATCCACTCCTTCCAAAATATTTATTTGAGCATTTTTTTTCTTCGCTTGGTTTTTGCCAGTGAAAGTGAAAAGTCTAGTTGAAACACAAATATTGGGTATTTCTAGGATAGTTGATTGCGATGAAGAATAAGGTATGTTAATTGTGGAAGCTTGCCAAGACTATCAAGAAGTTTCCTCAAAAGCATGCTCTCACTGAGTGACAACAATCCAAGCCTTTTTTATTGGCTAAAAATTTCAAGAATTCTTCATAGTGAATTGTTTGTGGCCAGAGATAATCTTTCTAGATTTGGAAGTTTATCGAGTACAGATGGAATGGTCCCATTGAATCGGTTTGCTTCTAGGCTTACTGAGACCAAGTTTTTCACCTGTACCAATCTCATGTGGTATGTTTCTCCCAATTTCATTTGAGTCCAATGCTAAAAATGAGAGTGAATTTGGAAGGCGACCAACTGAAGTGGGAAAGACACCAGTGAGATAATTAAATCCCAAAACAAGTTGTTCCAAGCTGGATCAATTAGTTAATACTGTTAGAATAGATAAACCACTGCTTCCACTAACAAAATGATTTTTCCACAAAACTAAACATCTCAGTTGCTGCATTTTCTCGAATTCCAGGGGCATTGTACTGTTTAATTGGTTGTTACCCAAATCCAGCACTTGCAGCTCCAATTACCCACTAAGCTGGGTATTTCTCTAGTGAGTTGGTTTCCCCAAAGCTTTCTCAAGCAAAATAGTCTCCCAAGTTGATACAAAATATGGCCTTCGAAGCTATTATTTTTGAGAGCAACTACTCTTAAGGAAGGAAAGATTTCCCATAAAGGAAGAGATAGGGCCAAGTAATTCCTTACCTGTGAGATTCAAGGAAAACCACACGCTGTAGATCATGTAATACCAGTCCAACTGCAGAACGTGTGATTGGGAGACCAATCCAGCTTTGAAACCCATCAGAGATTACTCATAGAATGATAAGAAGACTCTGCCATATGAGCAGGCAGGGTTTGTAAGGCTTTAGAAAATATTACATAAACAAGGGTTGCACCGCAACTACAGTCCCTGCCAAGTGTTGCAAGCATACTTAGCACAGAAATAAACATAGGTTCACATTTAGCTTAGTTTTGTAAATTTGAAAGATAGCTTCGAGTTTTCAACATTAACAGTAAAAATAATTGCTTGGATATTTTAAAACTCTAGATTCTTCATAATGTAAGTTACCTAGGCCAATTTACTTCATAAGGTAAAGCAACCTACAAATATGATAAATTGATAAGGGTGTTGGGCTCCGTTTGGCAATGTCCAAACAAAGGCTTCTTTCAAGAAATCCATTCATTGCATTCAAATGAAGCATTCAATTCTCACAAAGGAAACTAAATCTTCATAAGAAAAGAAAACTAGAACAAGACATTCATTTTGTATTAATATTTCAACACAGTTTTTATCAATAAACATGAATCTGAATAAATCTTGGTAAGTTCGCGAAGCCACAGCTACCTCATGACATGAATTTGTCAATAAATTCTTCTTTATTGAATTTTGTGCAAAAGTTTTTGTGAAGGTTGTGGTGATTGGGAGTGGCACTAATTATTACATCTGATAAAAAAAAACACATTTTCAGTTATGCTTTGATGGATGTCCAAACCCTATTCCAAAGCTCCAATTTAAGAACAGGCAGGCAAGTCGCTGGTTTGCATTTGTTTAAAAAAATTTAAAGCCTTTTCAACAAATACATTTTGAACATGTTTCTCAAACTGTTGTACTCTCAGTTCACATGTCTTGTCTATGCTTCCACATTTTGCATTCTTTAGGCTTGAAATACAAATATTGGGTATTTAATTAGTAATCAAGATTTCTGGATAAAACTGTGTGCGATTTTTTTCATCAACGTTTCGGATCATACTCCATGATCCATCATCAGGGTATTTAATTGTCAAATGCCTTCCAGCATCTATTCTGTAAAATGTTTATACTTTGTCTGCCCAACTTTGAGAAATATTAATTCAATTGATTTCACCTTTCACAGTAGCATAGTTGCATTTCCTTCCCTGATCACAAAAATACAATGAAAGCACAGTTCAAAGCATAGTACAGAGTATTCGTTCCTTTCCAAACTCACGGTTGAAAGCACAGTCTTAATGAAATATAACCTGCAAAACGTCACCACAGCCATGAAAGCGGCCACGTTTATGTTTTTGGCTTGACAACTGGAAACGGTAAAGATACTTGACACCATCTATCAATTTTAATTTTGATAGTTAACATCTGTAGGGGCGCTTTTAGGCATTCCAACTCCACTCAACATTTTAAATGAAAAAATGTTTATGACTACATTGATATCTAAAAAATTATTTATACATTATATGGCATAGTATATATTTCAAATAACTAAAAAAATAGATATTATAATCTAATCTATATGATATATATTTTTTATATATTATATAATATAAATATAATATATTTTCTCCTATACAATTATACATTTTACTGATATTTAAATTATTAAAAAAATATATTGCAATATTTAAAGATTATATTTATATTTCAATATTGGATATTATTAAAAAGCATATAATTTTTTATTAAATTTTAGATTATATAGGGTTATATTATATACATTAAAAATAATATATTATATATATTGTCTTATATTATTTGTATATTGTTGATTATATTTATTTTAATATTTTACTTTACAACATAGTCATATATACTTTTTACTTTATATTTTATATGATTGTACGATTAAAGCCTTCATATATGTCATTGTAGAACCCAGACACATGTTGGTATTTAAATTATTTGTATTTTCCTTTATCTATGCTCAAAGTTTTAATTTCACACCATGCTATCTCTTTCAACTATCTCAAATATCTAGTCATGTTATTTCAATGTTTTATCACAACTTTCTATACCTTTCAAGTCAAATTAAAATCTTGCAATAATTTGTTTTCCTCAATATGAAAATATACATTTTAAAATCAACTTACTTTGATCCACAACATACCTTGTAAGGGAATTTCAAGATGAAATCATGCAAGAAATGGAATGCAATGTTTATGATACCATGCAAAGAAAGATAGTCTTAATGCAAGGAGGCATGAAAAGACGTCACATCCTCCAAGAATCTACCCCCACAACTACTCTTGCTCACTCATATAATTTCCCACCCCACTTACAAACACCAACTCCTCAAATGCAGCCTATAGTTCACCCCATATCATTCTCTGAAATACACCCTCCTCCACCTTTCCCTACAAATTATCACACTGCAAGAAATACCTTTCGTTCAAAGTTGGATAAAATTTCAAACATGCCAACATGTCTAGTTTGCATGGAAAAATATCCAAGAATTAAAACTAGGAAATCAAATGGTTTATGTACTTGTTATAGATGCATTTCAGAAAAAAAAAAAAAATTTAAAAAAAAAAATTGGTCATCACTTCTCAAAGTGGAACAACATGGACCCTGGAGAGAAACCTACTTGTTTGCAACAACTAACTCAAATTGAAGAGATGTTAATAGCAAGAGTTAGCCCTATCCTTCAAGTCACCTACTCAAAGGGGGGCCAATTAAAATATAGTGGCCACACTATTTTTTTTCCTCAAAATATATCTGTAATTGCAACTTACTTGCCAAGGCATATTATTGATATAGATATTTTCATTATGAATAAAAAAATTCTTGACTCTCAACAATATAATTTCTATGTTAGTAGAGGACGTGTTCATGAGGCATTACTATATAAGATCTATAATAACCCTTGCTACAAATATTTGCAATTAGATAAGTCATCTTTGTCATGCTTTCCCATTACATCCAAGGACATCTCTAACCATCTATATGCTACAACTTCAATTCCTAATCCCACTGAAGATAGATTCATGCAACCAAATGGTCCAGATGATGGCTTGTTGCAAGAAAATATGCAAACCACATACTCATTTGTGGCAAACCTCCCCCTGCACGTAGAGAGGTTGAAGAGTTGTCTGATGTGTTTCACCTAGGAGAAGGACAACCAACTCCTACCATTAATTAGCCACCTATTTCTCTATCACCCATAAATGAATACACCACAAAGGTTTATTTGTGTTGCCCTTCCCTACTTTGTTTTGAAAAGGGGAAGGAATCTTCAATCAACAACATATGAAAGAAGTTAAGCTATATAAATATGCTTTCCATCTTCTAAGGTACCATGATAATAGGTTTGGCCAACACCCAATGTTTAGATACTTCATCTTAATATAATCATGCATCATCGAAGCCAAGCAACATCCTCTATTTTTTTTCCACAAACATCTAGATAGTCATCTACCATCAACAATTTTTGATCTTTTTCAAATACTAAAGGACCTCCCTAATGACAAACTAGCTGACCGATTAATGTGTTTTAGATCATCAATATGTGGTACGAAACCATTTTGGAACCAACGTAGGGGTGAGCTTTCAGACATGGTCATTCAAATTGGTTGCCCAACACTTTTTTTTACCCTTAGTGCAACAAATACTAAATGGTCAAACTTGCATAGAGTCATGCCATCTACCACACCTAGTTATCATCAAGCAACTTCTAGGTGGAGGCTACGAAATATAGTCCAAAATCCACACCTTACTGCACTTTACGTGCACCATAGATTTACTACTTTTCATGAGGAGGTCTTGGAAAAACTTCTTTATGCAACAGACTATTGGTATAGGTACAAATTTTCTCATTCCATAATTTTATATAACATTCTTGTTTTAGTTGCTTCCTAAATTTCCTCTCTCCCTAGGTATGAATGACAACACAGAGGATCAACACATATCCATGGTTTTATTTGGATAAAGGAGGCACCTAAAATTGCCAAATTGTAGTGGAATAACATTCAATTAGTACAAAATGCAATTGACTACATCGAAAAATATGTCTTTGCATGGAACTCGCGCCCTCTTCCATTAGAAAACCAAAGTTTTCCCCTGTCTACTTTTGATAACCCTTGTTTAATGGACACAAGTATGATTATGTCAAGTCTAATCCTTCCATTGACTATAATGAACCGGTTAATTGTGTTCAATTCCACACAAAGTGTACCTTGCAAACATGTCTTCGAAGAAAAGGGACATCTCTTGAATGTTGATATAAATCCCCTTGGAACATGTAAGATAAATCAAGCCTTACAACTACCAAAATTAGCCAAGCCAAACACACACTTTCTCGCAATGATGATTGCTTGAATCTTCACAACCCGAAAATCCTTTCTATATGGAGAGTCAATGTATATTGCCAACTTGTTTTCTCAATTGATGCAGTCCTCAAATATATTGCAAAATATGTAGCAAAACCTGAAAGAAAATCTGAATCATACCATGCAATACTTTCTCGCATTTTACCCACCTTTGACTCTGACAAGCCAACACCAATAGCTTTTCAAAAAATGCTTGTTAACAACCTAGTTGAACATGATAGTGGAGCCCGAGAAAGTTGCCACCTACTAAAACTGCCACTCTCTCTATCTAGCAGGACATTTGTTTCATTAAATGCTAACCTTCAAAACTTTCAATGTGTTTCAATCTCACCCACATCCACATCAACATCCACATCCTCTATTGAATTTTACATGGTGTGCCCAACCTTTCTTGAGATAGTATCACTTATTGAAGTGACTCAAAAGTGGTCCCTTAGAGCATTGCACAAATTCAATCAATGGAAATTGCAATCTATAAAAGCAATTGTTCGTGTCACTCCATAGTTCACAACAATCCTTGCAAGAGATGACCCATGCTTTCACGACTTTTGTTTGACTAAAATTTTACTCTACCATCCATTTTGAAACATTCACAATGATTTTGGGTCTTCCACTACTCAAATTTTAGATCATTGGGGGAGGATTTCATCCACATATCATCCATGGCATGTGCTACACACCCCAACAAATACTAATCAAGCAAATGACTCAAACACAACTTCTAGTGAGGGGCAAGAGTAGCAAGAGCCCAACCAAAATGAATGGAAAGTATTGTCAAGTAAACATCCTAGACTTCCAAATTATAGCTAAATGAACTTGACATGCTTGGTCTACATGAAATAGACTTGAACCATGACTAGGGATCTCCTTTCCTTGTCTCACTACACCAAATGTTGGCTACCATATTTATAAAATCCATCAAGTCTTTACTATTGAGTGCATCACCAACTAGCCAATCCCCTTTACTACTTTCCCCTATAGGTGTTGCAGCTTTCAACATAAAAGCATCGACAATTCATTCTACATTGTGCATTTTGATAAAAGATATGCCCCCTTGCAAGGACAAACACTTGCAAACTTCCAAGAAAAATGTACTTCATTCACTACATTCTTATAGATGCAATGAGTTTCATTGGTCCAAATTTGTTGCAGCGCATTGATAGGAGGTTGTGTGATGCATTCCCCTCACATAACCAACTGCCTTTTGGAGGATACTCAATCATGTTATTTGGTGACCTTGGCCAGCTACCACCAGTCAAAGAAATACCTATGTATGCTTCATCTTCATATGGGGGCACACTATGGCATAGCTTCACAACAATTATTACATTGAAGAAAATACTTTGGCAAAGTGGAGAGGATTCTAACCAAGTACTATCTTGTGAACTTCTATGCAATTTACGAGATGCAGAACCAACAATTGCAGATTGGCAACTATTGATGTCATGCTCAAGCTCAAGCTCTCCTCTAAAGAGCAATCTGATTTCTTATCTTTCATACATCTCTTTGCAACAAATGAAATGGTCTTGATGAGTCCAAATAATGGCTCAATTTTGATAGGGTTTATCATACATTTGTTGTTGATACTATAGACTTTAGCACCTGGTTATTGACACTCTCCATGTCATTTCCCTCAATTTATGAACCTTGGGAATGAGCTTATCCTTGTGACTTTTGATAATATTAACCTACTACATGTGATATATCTATGTTAATTTTACATACATGGCTGAATGAATGTTACTTTAAGGTGATTATGGATATGCAACTGTTTTGTGTGTGCTAATGTCATTATGCAGGTTCACATTAAGATCCAGATATAATTGAAGCCTACAAAGTGGAAGAAGTTCATGCCAGTTGGTCGGTTACTAAGGAAGTCAAAAAGACGGTCATTAAAGAGGTCAATGGAGGGAAACTCCCAGCTTGTGTGGAAGTTGTAACTTACCTTTTAAATGATCATGTCTATTAGTTGAGAAAATATAGGAAGTGTTGTTGTGTTGGATCCTCATTGAGGCAAGTCTTCTTTGACTAAATATGGCAATGCATAACTTCCTCCCTCTTTTCCATGTTTTCAATAAATGACATCCTCCTATTATGTTGGAGTCGAATGCCTAGTTAGTTAGGGTTAATTAGAAGCTTTTCCCTCTATAAATAATGATCAGATGCCCCTTTTCACAAGGTGGGATGTTTTAAGATTGTACTTGCATTTTCAGTTTCAAGTAATCCATTCATATTCTTGATATGTTGTAATCATGTTTTCAAGGAACATAATGACATTCTAATTTGTTGCATCTGAGATAGCTTAGGGAAGACTCATTCAAGGGGGCTCACTTGGTGAGAATTCCATCCATTTAGTTTAATAGTATAATTTTCATGTTCAGTAATTAGTTTAAGTCTCAACAGTTGTTTGTTCCTGCAACCATTGAAACTTTGTTCTATGACTGTTCCTGTAGCCAAGGCAAACTTGAAGTAACTTCTTGTCTATTTGTTGAGATTTCTATTTTTTTCATCCATTTCGGTTCAGTTGTTAATGACCAGTTTAGTTGATAATTCATATTTAGCACTTTTGTTAATTCCTTTCAAGCATTTTAGTTTTCAGTACTGTTCCTTTTCTAGTTATAGGATAAGGATGACTACAGTGGAGTCCTAGTGCATAGATAGTGCTGACCCATTTCAAGTTCACGTCCCTGGGTTGACAATGAAATGCACCTTCATGATGGGAAAGATAACTACTTAGTACAAATATTTAATTGCTAAGTTACAACTTTGAGGGCTTAGTTATTGAACCATTGGAGGAGGCCAACATTTTTGGCGTCGTTGTCAAGGATGGTATCAAACTAGGAAGTTCTTTGGAGTCATTTCTAGTTTCTTTCTTGTTTTAGTATCTCTGAAGTTTGTTCTTAGCATACCATTCATTTTGGAAAATTAATGATTTTATATTGTTTCACCAATTCTTTGTGTGAGTTGGTTGATACTGAGTTAAAACCACATGCATAGAGGCAAGAGAAGAGATGCTCATGGGAGATTCCTTCCTAATGACCCCAATCTTGATAACTAGCTAGTTGAGTTTCAAAATATGCCAAGAGATGAAGAAGAAGAGGAGGCAAATCCTTTTGCTGATGCATTCCCCAATTTGACCAGCTCTGAAACTTCCTCTTAAGACCAAGTTTTGCAAAACATGATTGAGAATCCATTTGCTTTGGCACTCCATCAAGCAGATATGGCTGGTGCAAATCCAAATAGACCTAAACAACCATTTTTTTCATTTCCTATCACTCAATTGAATGAATTTGATAACCTCAAGAAAATATGTGCTTCAGTTCTCCCTAAGTTCTATGGGCTTGTAACAGAAGACCCTAACACTTTCTTGTTTGATTTTGATATCTTTTGTAGAAGCTATGACTATACCACTAATTCTCATAGGCTTAAATTGTTTCCTACCACCTTGAAAGAAGGTGCATTAAGATGGTTTATGAGATTAGGTAGGAATACTATAGAGACTTGGGATGATATGAAAACAAAGTTTCTTGAGAAATATGAAGAATACTGTAGGGGCAGTGATATGAGAGGAGATGATATCTTCAGGATGCAACAGAAGGAAGATGAAAGTTTGGAGGACTATATTTCAAGGTTTTTGTTTTGCCTGCAGAAATCTTCACATCATGCACTCAATGAAGAGTCTCAAAAGTTCCTCTTCCTTAGAGGGATCAATGAAAGTTGTATTGATGCTCTAGACCTAATTGGAGGAGGAGATATCACCCAAGTTCCCTCGGATGATATTAAGAAGATATGCCAAAATTACTCCAGGACAAATCTAAAGAAAGGAAGAGGTTACCAATCCTCTATGGGTAAATCCTCCACCAACAGAGTTTCAAGGATGGAAATCACTCATTTGCTGGAAGATTTCAAGCAGGATATCATAAACAATATGGCTACTCAAGTAGACACTCTTCAAGCAAAGAAGAAACAAGAGGAGGTAGAGGCAATGTTGGCATAATATTTTCCTCATCACAAACAAAACAAGAAGGACTGTAGATGCAAAATGGTAGCCAACATTGACAACAAGAAAATTCCACCAAAATTTAGGCCAATTCAGGTTGATGATGATCAGGTTTTCTACATTGCACAAAGAAGACCATGGGCTCCAAGCCAAGGTATGCCACCAGATCCATTATCTTTTAGTGGACCTTATTTCAATTCTTATGCACCTAGTAATCAATGGAAACCCCCACACCCATCCAACTATGGAGGATATCCACCTCAGCCTTGGAACAATCCTCCAAACACTTGGCCCAATTACCAAAACTCTCCACCCTAGTGGCAGCAATTCTAGGGGAACTGGCAGCAACCTCCAGGAAATTGGCAATGGACATCCCAATGGAGGGGAGGACAATAATGGCCAAACCAGGGGGTGATCCCATAATAGTGGTTTACAATTTTTGGCCAAATTGGACACTGGAATTTTTATTTTTAACTAAATCTTCACATTCAGACACCTATAACGGCTAAACCATGAGGAATTTGAAGATGATGCAAACTAGAGTCTCATCACATTTTTTCTGTAGATTCTAAAAATATTTTTTTCAAAATTTTTGGAATCAAATTGCACTTCTTTTTCCATCTCCCACAAAAACTGGTTTTTTTCAAAAAATAGCATTTTTAAAAAGTGGCACTCTATAAACACATAACTTTTTTTCCATGAAGGATAAAATTCTAATTCTTTTGAATTTAGATTTGTAACTCAATATCTAGTGCTTGCACTTCATTTGATAGTTTTTTATTGAATATTTTTTCTTTAATCAAGTTTTGAAGTCAAACCAATGACAATTCAAACATAGTGCAACCATATAACGTGTAAATTTTTTTGTATATATCAAATTCAAATTATTTTTTGTGTAGAATAGAGACCTTCAAGAAAAACCTATGACATAATAAAACCAAAACATATTAAAATTATAATTGGATAGCTCGTTTCGAGGAATACCTAACTCCAATTGGGTTTGTGAAGATTCCCCCATTTTCATTTGTCAAAGCTTTTTTGATAAATTTCATTCTCATGCATTTTCCCTTTTGTTTTTTGGGCGAGAAATGTGGGTCCCGTGGTTGATGGGTTCAGTCGAACCCCTTTATGGTTCGGTCGAACTTGTAGGTTCATTCGAACCCCTAAAACCAATTTTTTTTCCATGGGGTCATTTTTTCTCAGTTTTCCTTCCTCCATCAAATTGTAAACCACTATTGTGGCTTCACCTCAGGCAATTGGTTACATGTAGCCACCTCCAACCTCAGCAACCTTCCATAATGCCTCCTCCTACTAGCTCAAATTCTAGCACACCTAGACCTACTAAGTTACTAGCTCAACCCACACCTAACCCAAATAACAAACCATAGTAGTAGCCAATCTACTCTGCAGATCCTAATCAATTTCCTGCATATGTTGTGAGTGTGAGTGATATTCATCTGCGTTCAGGAACCACTTTTCTAACTCCTTCCACTCCTATCATCACCGAGCTTCCTGTGGAGGAAGAGGAGCATTAGAATGTCCCTATTCAGTCAAGTATGCCTAAGAATCCTGAACCAGTTCAACAATCTGATCAAGACCCACCATTTCCCAAAAGATTAGAAGTTGTTAAACAAAAGGAAGAGAAGGAAGATACAACCTTTGATATTCTAGATCAGTTGAAACACATATGTTTAATATACCTTTGTTTTAGGCCATAAAAGATGTCCTCATATATAGTAAAGCAATCAAGGAAGTATGTCTCAAAAATCCATGAAGGAAAAAGAAAGACCCCACTACCCTTCATGTGGTGGGATAGTTGGCAGATATCATGCTTGGGAAAGTTATTGTTCCCAAATACACTAAGCCAAGTAGTCCTGTGGTAGGAGTCATTATAAATGGAATCCAAGTAAATAATGCTCTAATAGACTTGGGCGTAGCAATCAATGTGATGACTAAGGATATCTTGCAGCAACTGAATGTTGCAAATATGAGACCTACTCCTATTGTCTTGTAGCTTGTTGATAGTTCCATTGTCAAACTAGATGGTATAGTAGAAGACCTTGTTACTCTGGACTCTTGGGAGTATCCAGCAGATTTCATGATCATTTCCCCTAAAGCTACATTAGGAGGGTATCCCATTATTATGGGTAGGTCGTGGTTAACTACAACAGATGCTTACATTGGATGTTGGTCAGGGGACATGACTATTTCTAATGGGAGAAGCACTAAGAAGTTTGTCATCTACCCTCCTACTCAACCATCTCATGATATGGATAGCCTCATATGGCCACATGTTGGAGAAGAGGCCGAGGAAGTCAATTCAGTGGCACGACTCATGATGATAAGAAAAAGTCCTTTCATGGAGCTCCAGGAAGAAGATGAAATATTATCCCATATAATTCAGAACCATTGTGAGGTGCATGAAGGATCATCCACTCATGAATCTACTTCTGCATGTCCATTGCAGACACTTCTGCCCGCTCTTCCTGCATCTGAATTTCCTACAACAACAGATATGATTCATACATTGTTGCCTCATGAATTAAAAATTCCAAGCATCAGTGAAACAACCATGATTAAGTTGACCACACAAGTACAAGTTTTAGAAGGGAAAAATCTAAATATTAATAGCAAGTCGAGTCAAGAGCAGCTGTTGTCCCTGAAAAACCTCTTGAAGTTGCATCAACATGCATTTACATGGGACTACAATGACATGAAATGATTAGATCCCAAACTCTGTACTCATAGGATCTATATCAGAGATGATTATACACCAGTAAGGCATCCACAAAGGAGAATCAACTCTGCATTGAGGGAGATTGTAAAAGGGGAACTATAAAAGTTATTGGATGCAGGATTTATCTACCCTATCTTAGACAGTCGATGGGTGTCCCCATTGGTAATCGTACCAAAAAAGGGAGGTAAATGGAGAGTTTTTGTTGACTATAGAGAACTAAACTCTGCCACCAAAAATGATCATTTTCCTCTTTCTTTTATAGGCCAAGTACTAGATTCACTTGCAGGTAAGCGGTATTTTTCTTTCCTAGATGGATTCAATGGTTATAATAAGATACAAATTGCACCTGAGGATCAAGAGAAGACAACTTTTACCTGTCCTTGGGGGACTTATGCCCAGGGTGTTGGCACAATAGTGGTTTACACTTTCTAGGAGATCCTGATTTTTGTTGAAATCACATATTTTTAGAAAATATAATGATTTAAGCCTTGAAAAGTTCCATTTAAAGGATTCTAATTGAATAGGGTTTGATCAAACCACCTTAGAACAAGCCCCCTTGGATAGAACCCCACTATTTTTAAACCATATCTATAATGGAGTCTCATTTACACAGGTATCAAAATGCTGATGAAAAACCACTTTTGATTTACTTTTTGGGGGATCAAATAAATTCATTTAAAATTTATTTTTTATATGTAGTCCTTATTATAAGCTTCCAAAAAAGTATAATTTTAATTAAATTTATTTTGATTATTATATTTATTTTTTATTTCTTGTGAATGTAGGTTTTTCACTAAAAATCAAGCTCTTTGTACTGCACATGTGGAAAAATAGAAGATTGTCAAAAAAAAAAATTAAAAAATATGAGTGCACCAAATATTAAAGTCCTTGATCCAACAAAAATAAATAAATTGAATTTTGATACCTACAAAAAAAATTACGTGTTATACGGTCACGCTATGTCTAAATTGTAATTGTTTTAACTTCAAAACTTGATTAAATAAAAAATATTCAATAAAAAACTATCTAACCAAATGGAAGCACTAGATATCAGAGAAACAATTCTAAATTTAAAAGAATTAGAATTTTATCCTTCATGGAAAAAAATTTATGTGTTATACAGTGAGCGTCACTTTTTCAAAATGTTGTTTTCTGAAAAAAAACTAGTTTTCGAAGGAGATGGAAAAAGAAGTGCAATCTAATTCTAAATTTTTTGAAAAAAATTAATTTAAAATCTATAGAAAAAATGACATGAAACTCTAGTTTGTATCATCTTCAAATTCCTCACGGTTTAGCTGCTATAGGTGCTCAAAAGTAAAGATTTAGTTAAAAAAATATTTCAATGTCCAGTTTGGCCAAAAATTGTAAACCACTATTGTGGGATCACCCCCTATTCAGTATTTCCATTTGGTTTATGTAATGCACCTACAACCTTTAAAAGATAAATTATTAGTATATTTTCAGATATCTCACATAATTGTATGGAAATCTACATGGATGATTTTACTACTTATGGTGTTGATCTTGCAAAAGCATTAGAGAACCTAAGAAAAGTTTTGCAGAGATGTGAGGACCATAATCTTTCCTTGAACAATGAGAAATGTTTTATGATGATGCAGGAAAGAGTAGTCCTTGGCCATTATATCTCTCACAAAGGAATTCAAGTGGACCCAACCAAGATTGAAGTAATTACCAATCTTCATATTCTTGCCAAAAAAAAAGATGTTAGAAGTTTCTTGGGACATGCAGAATACTATAGGTGCTTCATAAAAGATTTCAGCAAGATGGCAACACCACTTTATAATCTTCTAACTAAAGATGTTGAGTTCTAGGGTAAGTGCAAGAAGTTGAGTCCACGAAACATGGAAGTTTTTGCCTTAGCCAAAAAAATGAAATCGACATTGCAAAAAAGAGATCCCGCTTTTTAAGAAACAGGATCCTGTTTTTAAAAAATGAGATCTCGTTTAGCTTTAGGATCCCAAGCCTAAATTAAAAATGGGATCCCACTTTTTAAAAAATCAAGAGCCCGTTTTGAAAATTTCCAAAAATGGAAATTTTTCAAAACGGGATCTCAATTTGAAACGGGATCCTGTTTTTAAATTTCCAAAACCAAAATTTCCTATTTTTGGCAATTTTGAAAACAGGATCCCGTTTCCAAAAAATTGAAATTGGATTTGCTTTGTGGTCGGGTTTCTGCCTTGTATTTTTGGTTTGGGAAAAGCATTGGGAATCCAAACCTAGGCCTTTAACCTAGTTTGACTTGCAAGTTGAAGGTCCTAACAATGTCATAGAAAAATGCCGAGTTTGGACATATGGCTGATGACTTTTTTTGCATAATTTTTTGACGAAATTAAAACCCATTTTAGATTAGACAATGCAGATTCCAAATATGTATTTTTTTACAATTGGATTATTTTTTCTATTTTTCAATTAATTTCTAATAAAACTGGTCCATAAACTTTAAATATCAAAGTTTTTTACTATTTTAATAACTTTTGATCAACATAGCATTTTGACAAATGGATTGCACGAGAAAAAACTTCAGAAAATTCTTTTCAATTTAAAAAAAATCAAAAAAATGATAAGCTTAGGTCATCTTATGTGTGTCATACACGACGATTTTTCAAAATGACAAATATGCCTAATAAAAATTTAACAAAAAAAAATATATTCAATAAAATATTACAAAAAAATATCGAGAACAAGCTTCAGTGAGTCACAAATCTTTTCCCAAAAGGATTTAGAAAAATATGATAATTTAGGTAAAAATATGGATGCGATACACGTGCATGGTCTGGTAAAAAAAAGGTGACTTTTAAATAGTGGTTTTTAGAAATGCCTATTGAAACTCAATTTGTACAATATAGGTATTGAAATAAATTACATATTTGGAAACTAGACTCTGAGTACTACATTTTATGATCAGTGAATTTTTTGAAGATTTCATCTCTAAGTGCTTCAAATTTTAAGGTCAAATGTGTCAAATTATGAAAATCAGGAAAAACACTTCCACTTTTTGGCCAAAAAGTGGACTCAACTTCTTGCCAGCACCCTCCAGTGGATAGAGGATTATGATAAAGCCTTCTCTGATTTAAAAACAACCTTAAAACCCATGCCCCTGTGCTCAAAGGCCCTAATTGGGAACTACCTTTTCTTATTCACACATATGCATCTGATTATGCTATAAGGGTTGTCTTGGGGAAAAAAGAGGGAGCCATTGAGAATGCAATCAATTTTGTCAGCATGAACTTACAAGGAGCTAAGTTTAACTACATAGTGACAAAGGAGATGTTGGAAATCATCTATGTTCTTAACAAGTTCAGGCATTACATAATAGGATATCAGATCTTTGTCCATACAGACCATGTAGTCATAAGATACCTTATGAATAAGCCATTGATTTTAGGAAGGTTAGTCAAGTGATTGTTGTTAATGCAGGAATTTGATATCACCACTGTAGACAAGTCGGGTAAGGAAAATTCTTACACCCCTAACTTTAACTATGTTTTACTTTTTACTTTTGAAGTAATTAGTGGATGAATATGCATGATTCAATGATATGATGTTTAGTAAAAATGTCAGGAAAAATCAATGTTTTCATGAGTTACGTTTATTTGACTATAATTGACATGTGTTTAAAAGTAGTTGAAAGATGTGATGATTTCATAAGGAATATGAAATGATTAGTGATACCTTAATCTTGAGCTGGTGTTTGCAAGTTGCATTCAAGAAATAGGTTTCCACCCTCTGAGAAAGGGAGGGAGAGCATAATCCGAGAGAAGGGTATAGATACAAGGAAAAGAACAGGTTGTCGCCATCTTAGGTCTAGTGTTGATGCAAAATGGTGAACCTAGTTGAATCAGGTAAATGATACTCGACCCCCCTTTTGGTCAAAGTTTATTTCTCGACTCGACAAGTTGTTGATGTCATTTAAAGTCTATTTCATGTTGGTTTAACATCAACCTAGTCGTTTGGGGGAACATGACATTGTCAAGGTTGAACATTAGTTGTTTGCGACTGAGACAACTTTTTGTCAAACACGTCGCTTCTTATGTCATAAATGAGTTTATGTTGTGACCTATTGCATAATTGGTTTAATGGATAATATGTTTCTTGTTAGTAGTTTTGATGTCGAATTCCAAATTTAGTCTAATTGGAATCAAGGTGATTTTCTTCTAAACATGAAGGGTAGAATGTCTCAACCCTTTTGGTATTAATATTCATGTACATATATGCTTATACATTGCATATTATATGTGAAGATTACAATTAATTGCTAACTATCGACAACTTGTTAAAGTATGAGAGACATTGGAGATGCTTAATGGCCAACATAGCCATGGGTTATGTGTTTTGCTCGACTCTTATTAAAAGAGGAGCACGTGGAATACTTGTCTTGCTCGACTTTTAATTCAAGGAGGAGCTCATTGTGACATATCTATATTATCGTTTATATGGCTCTACAACCATTTTGGTCATGAATGGTAAAATGAAGTCGGGTAAAATTTTAATTTTGTTTCAATGATCTTGGAAGCCAACTCAGGGTCGCAATCAATATCTCTAAAGTGTCGTAAAAGAATGTAGGAGTAATTCAAAGAATTACCACGTAAAAATTATGGCCTCCACCTCACATGGCTAGTAAGTTAGTTGTTTCTTAAATCGATTCTTTAAACCAAATATTTGTAACCGAATTTTAAATCTATCTCATGGTATTCCATCATGAAAATCGGGGGAAGCAGTTGATTAATAGTTGGTTGATGGATCCTTTTCTAACCACCGATCTTGACCAATCGGGGCATGGATTACCGACTTAGGAGGGGGGAGAGAGAGATTTCAGGCCATTTTTGGAGACGGCAAAGACTTTTTTTGGCAGGGTTTTCCTTCAACACTTTCGCCCTCCACTGGTGAAAGGAGAAACTGTTATGGGAGGATGGTTTTCCCTAATGCTAGGAAGAAAATTGGGAGTTTTCATGAGTGGAGCAAAATTCAGTATGGGGAGAGCTATCTCTCAGCATGGGAAAAGACTTCTATGGAAGGACAACAGAGTTGGAGTTGAGAATACTTCATTGTAAAGGACTGTACTCACCTATAAATAGAGCTATTTTATGTGCACTAAGGGTAACTATTTGTTGTTATATCGAGCTCCCATACATGCATGTCATATGGAGCCATATTGTGATGACTGTCGCTATGGAATCTTACCACTGACATATGCTTAGCAATAGCTCGAGGCCTTTTGGTCAAGCTTGTAACTTTAAATGTATTTTCTCTGTTGAGGCTCATGGCCAAGGCCGAGCCATATTGCAATAGTTATTTTTGACTGAGTTTATGCTCAAAGCCTATGACTGAGCCAAATCCATATTAAATCCATTCTTGTGATGTTGCTCAAGTTCATGGAGGTCGAGTGACCTTGCAATGCAATCTTTATCCTAGCCTGAGGCCATGCAGGCTGAGTGACATTGCTTTATTTTCCTTATTGCAATTCTTTATCATAGCCCGAGACCATGCAGGTTGAGTGACATTGCTTTATTTTCCTTATTGCAATTCTTTATCATAGCTCGAGGCCATGCAGGCCGAGTGACATTGGTCTATATTCCTTATTGCAATCTTTATCACTGCTCGAGGCCATACAGGTAGAGTGGCATTAAACTTTATCCTTTATTGCACCACTAGCTTGAGGATACTAAGTTCGAACAACATTTTATGAAATTCTTTGTATCGCTACAACTTGAGGTGAGGGTGGTCGAGCTTTTAATCTTTATAATTCTTAATTGTGCTAAGAGCTCATGGATATGAAAGCTTAGCTACTTTGCATTCATTGCCAAGTTGTATTTATAGCTCGTGGCCTCAAGGGCCATGCTAAACCTTTGAAACACATACCGCACTGAGGCTCAAGGCCATCATCACCAAGCCCTTGCATTATATTCAACAATGTATACGTCAATTAATGATGATTGTGTTTATGGCCGATATGGCCTTAGCAAGTGAATGCTTAAAACATTCAACTAAAAGATGATTCAACTTGTATAAAGTTCGAATGTGATTTTTTTTAAGGGTATAATTATTAAGACTATGGTTATAATAAGTGGCAACTTGCATGCTAGCCAAGTCACTAGAGATGAATTGAGATATTAATGATAACTACCCTCTATTTAAGTGAGTAGAGGTACTATCTAAGCTCATCAGGGTAATAATAGTCATCATTCATGACAAAATCACACTAATTAACTAAGGCAAGGAAAGGAATTCCTAGTATAGTATGAAGACAATTCTTATATATGATAATTTATTTAGATGTTGTGAACCACGATAGACCTAGAATAGTAAATGTGGTTTAGTTTGTGTAATCGCTAAGAGTGGAAGGAGGGTGAGGATTGAAAAGATCCTCATTACAAAGGTAACCTAATTGGTCAAAACAAACCCAAGATGGGATTCGATTGTCTTAGTATGGACTATGAATCGAATGAATCCCACGTACTTTAGACCTCGAATGAAAGGTCAATTTAAACTTACTATAAGACATGACAACTTATAATTCAAGTCACGGTTGTGGACATACGAGAACGTTTAATGCATAATGTATATGCATGAAATTATTTGACCAAATTAATGCATCTGTCTCTGCATGTATTGTCGGTCCACAATGCTCTAGATGGCCTAGTGTCTCTAGTAGTGTCATACATAGTTAGATTGGACCTATAGTTGTGTGACCGTGAGACATTGGGAAGGACACAACACCTGACACTTGGATGGCTAACCTAAGGGATTTCTAATATCTAACCTTGAGCATTATGGAAAGATTGTATTATTTTAGATTTTATATTGGTGAGGAAATACCTCGAATAGTATGCCTATTCATGTTCTGTGAAATCTAAACTTGAGCAATACCAAGTGGTCAAGGAAAGACTAGAAGCGTTTTGTTCTTATGATTTGTTACACTTATGTTATTACCTTCAAAAAAATAAGGATGGTTGATATTTCCTTGTATTGGGTTAGAGAAGCTAAGCCCTAGTATTGAAACAATGAGGTTATAGAAACTATATAACTCTTATGACATATATGACATTGTACATATATCTATATTGATTGACATTGAAAGGTTGAGGAAACCATAGAAAAAGACATGAAGTCTTTATAATACCTTAAGAGATTCTATGATAATTTTGAAACTCGAAGTAATGCATAAAAGATGTTTGGGTATTGAATCTTGAGAGTAAATGATAGGAAGTCATAAACCCTAGATATTGCAAGAATGCAATAAGGGACTTTTAAAAGGTTTGAAATACCTAAATCTTTACATTACATGTATATCCTGGAGTAAGGATTAGTTCTAAGTCAGTTCGGCTAGAATGGATTTTCTGTATGGACTAGTTGTATCTAGAGTACCATAAAGTAAGTAAAACTATAGGATGAGATAGTTCTAAGATGAGTTAGAGGTGTGTGTCTAGATGGCATGACCAATCAAAATGATCATACTTAGCTAGAAGGGATCTAGAGTTGTATGGTTGATTGAGTTTTGTAGGACACATCACTAGGACTTAGCTGGAGAAAACTTGGCAATTCCTTATATCTATACCCTTCGTGAAGGGCAGGGCCAGTTCTTGTTAGGAAGCGTGTGGGGGACTGCTTGAGTCCGTGGTTGGAGGAAAATAACTCAGATGATGCTCTCCCTCTATAGCAAAAGACTCACTGAGGCTCGTGAAGATAGATATAATTATCAACATTCCAAATGCAGTGAACTCCATGTTATGGCTTATGAGCGTCAACCTATGAGGTAAATCTATTCATTATGCCAAGTGTATTTTATGTGATATAAATGAAAGGTGTTTGGACTTCTCTTTATTCTAGCTACGATTATACATGATTTCAAGTTAGAAATTATCTGGAAAAGTTGTACTTTATTTCTTGTACTCATGCAAATGTTATTTTTTTATAAAAAAATTCTCACATGCTTACTAAGTTTATTTACCTTCTAGTAAATTCTTGAGTTTACTTGAGTATTAAGAAGAGGGATGTTACATGGTATCAGAGCCAACCAGGTTCAACACATGGACCTATGAGCTCATTACGAGAAAACTCGTTAAACATTTAGCAGATTGGCTAAGGTGAAAGTCTATTTGATGCCAGAATGGCATAGAGAAAAACCAATGAAACTATTTGGAAGACTATCTTTCTAGCACTTACCCAAGTCAATGGCTAAGAGAAAGCCAACTGAGGAGTTAAAAACTCTAAGAGAAAAACAATTATGTTAAGGTTGTATATTGAAAATATTTTGATCTACTATGACTGGAAAGGTGAAACCTTTGTCAGTTACTAATCAGACTAAGAGCTCGGGTAGAAAAGTGTCTGTATGAATTCAAGATCAATCTTATTTCTCATGAACTTAAGGATGGGAAGATCCAAAATTAATCAACTAGGTGCAGGGGCATCTTTGTGTTGGAAATCCTTGAAACTATATCAACGACAACACCTAGATAAAATGGGTTCTAGTCTAACTTCTAGATGGCTTGGAATGAGCCCAGTGGAATAAATGGATCATTAAAGGAAGAGTAGTGCTATACTGGCATAGGACAAAAAAATGGTTGAGAATTGGGTACTTTCCTTTTGGTAGAGCTAGGAAGTACAACTGCATTGGTGAATTTGTAATCATTATCGAGATATTTAGTCAAATTGTTTAAATTTTAACATGTAACCTTTTCAGTGAAGTAAGGAATAGAGTTTTGTAAGGCAGAACGAAGAAGAGAAGTTATGTTCCTATTGTAATCTTGTGTGATGCTATAAAACAACCTTATAATGTCGTCTGATAGGTGAATGATAGATACTCCAGGAAATAGGAGTGAATCTAATATAACCTTATTATTTGCAAAATTTTGAGCATGATGAAAGTCTTAAGGGACTTATTTGTTTGATGTGCTTGCAACATAATCTTTAACCACTATAAGATTTTGGAAAATCTGAATACAATGCAGCAATCTACTCCCTTGTAGTGACTTAATCAAGCCACATAGTGCATTAGCAACATTCTTCTAGTTTTAACACTTCCTTGGATTTTCGGTAAAATTCCTTTTTAAAATTGGCAAGGATTGCCATTGTTTTATTTCTTATTTTGAAATGGTCTAGCCACCCAATTTTTGAGGATTGCTTATCTTATGGCCGGTTGGTCAAAATTTGATTTATGGTTGGAAAAGAGCTCATTCTTTGATTTATTGTTGAAATTAAAACTGCTTATATTTTCCTATCGAGTTGAGTTTTTGTGTTGCCTATACTAGAACTTTTTGGTTGTTCACTGTGTTGATGTAATGTTCTTCTCTATCATGTCCTACATGGGCCTTTGATGGATTGTGTAAGGGAGTAAATTGTAGAAATGCACCTGTTATGTCTTTAGCTTTACAAATGAAATAAACCTTGTATGGAAGGGAATCGATTCCAAACCTTTTTAGGGATATATAATTAATATGTAAGCTATCTGAAGGAGGTCTTATGCAGATATTATTTTTTGAACCTTGTGTTATGGTATGTGGGTGGACAGGTAGTCCAGTAAGCCCAAGTGAATAGTCTCTCCAAGTCGAGCAGGGGGGTGAACCATTAATACGTGGATTGCAAAGCGTATGTATATAAAACTATGGCCATAGTGAGTGTTGTTGCCACTACATGCACTCCCCAGTTCATAGTACTCTAGACACTTAGCTAACCAAAGTTGTCGTACTTAGTAGGAGGGTAGCCTTAGTAGTGCGACAGAGTTGGTTAAGTGGGGGTACACACCAAAGCTCAGATGGAAACTTTGATGGTTTCCAACACAACCTTTCATCGAAAGGTAGGACTACTTCTAGTTAGGAAGTGTGTGGAGGAACCGCTTAAGTCTGTGGTTGGAAGGGGAAAAAAACAGACAAGTTATTTTTTCCCTCTTTTCAATGGCATGCTGAGTCTTGGAGGACAGTTAACCTAGATAAGGAATTCTAATCCTTTCTCTTGTAGTTACTTACCATTTTATTTTAATGATGCATGAAATAAAAGAAAGTGATACATGATGAATAACCTTTCCAACTAGAAAAGTGAAGGTTGATGTTACTCTTGTATCTTACATGATGAGCAGTGGTGCCTTACTCGCTTAATGTCGTTAACCTTTAGTGAAATTCTTTTGGTAAACCTGTGTTAAAAGTAGTTGATTGCTACACATAGAAAGAGTATCCACCTTTTATGGTGTTTGATATAACAACTTCTATAATTTTGTTATCAAGATGACTCCATTTGAAACATTGAACAAAAAAGATGTCAAACTCCTATAAGTTGGGTTTAAGCTAGAAGATAGGATTAGCATTAGTCCAGAAATGTTGTCAAAAATGGATAAACAAATCAAACCAATCAGAAAAGATTGGTGGAAGCTAATATTAGATAGAAAAGATAAATTAATGCCAACCATACACTAACACAATTCTCAGCTAGAAAAGAAAAAATTCATAAAATAAGGAATGAATTCCAAACCAACTCCTAGATATAGAGGACTCTTCAAAATTCTCGAAGTTATCAATTCGATTGATTACAAAATCATTCTATTATCAACTACTACTAGGAGGTATAATGCTCTTAATCATTATATTTGAAAAGTTTATAATTTAGATGATAATTATATTCCCAGAATGTTTTACAGGAACAGGACTAGGGAGTGGACATGATCAAACTTCATAAATGCAAGGTCCAGTAGGACTAGTATCTAGAGGGTAATATAACATGGAAAGTTTACCATGATTTTATATCAATATTTTCAAAATTGTTTATGCTTTTTCAAGATAAACAAAAAATTTATCTTATTAAGGTTTCAAAGGCACTGGATCATCGAAGACGATGACTCTTACAGGGGGAGATATGTTACACCCCTAACTTTAACTATGTTTTACTTTTTACTTTTGAAGTAATTAGTGGATGAATACGCATGATTCAATGATATGATGTTTAGTAAAAATGTCAGGAAAAATCAATGTTTTCATGAGTTATGTTTACTTGACTATAATTGACATGTGTTTAAAAGTAGTCAAGATGTGATGATTTCATAAGGAATATGAAATAATTAGTGATACCTTAATCTTGAGTTGGTGTTTGCAAGTTGCATTCAAGAAATAGGTTTCATCCTCTGAGAAAGCAAGGGAGAGCATCATTCGAGAGAAGGGTATAGATACAAGGAAAAGAACAAGTTGTCGCCATCTTAGGTCTAGTGTTGATGCAAAATGGTGAACCTAGTTGAATCAGGTAAATGGTACTCGATCCCCCTTTTGGTCTAAGTTTATTTCTCGACTCGAAAAGTTGTTGATGTCATTTAAAGTATATTTCATGTTGGTTTAACATCAACCTAGTCGTTTGGGGGAGTGCAACATCGTCAAGGTTGAACATTAGTTGTTTTGCGAATGAGACAACATTTTGTCAAACACGTCGCTTCTTATGTCATAAACGAGTTTATGTTGTGACCTATTGCATAAATGGCTTAATGGATAATATGCTTCTTGTTAGTAGTTTTGATGTCGAATTCCAAATTTAGTCTAATCAGAATTGATGTGATTTTCTTCTAAACATGAAGGGTAGAATATCTCAACCCTTTTGGTATTAATATATATGTTTATTCATGTGCATATATGCTTATACGTTGCATATTATATGTGAAGATTACAATTAATTGCTAACTATCGACAACTTGTTAAAGTATGAGAGACATTGGGGATGCTTAACGACCAACATAGCCATGGGTTATGTGTTTTGCTCGACTCTTATTAAAAGAGGAGCACGTGGAATACTTGTCTTGCTCGACTTTTAATTCAAGGAGGAGCTCATTGTGACATATCTATCTCATCGTTTATATGGCTCTACAACTATTTTAGTCATGAATGGTAAAACGAAGTCGGGAAAAAGTTTAATTTTGTTTCAATGATCTTGGAAGCCAACTCAGAGCTGCAATCAATATCTCTAAAGTGGAGTAAAAGAATGTAGGAGTAATTCAAAGAATTACCACGTAAAAATTATGGCCTCCACCTCACGTGGCTAGTAAGTTAGTTGTTTCTTAAATCGATTCTTTAAACCAAATATTTGTAACCAATTTTTAAATCTATCTCATGGTATTCCATCATGAAAATTGGGGGAAGCAGTTGAATAACGGTTGGTTGATGGGTCCTTTTCTAACCACCAATCCTGACCAATCGAGGCATGGCTTACCAACTTAGGAGGGGGGAGAGAGAGATTTCAAGCTGTTTTTGGAGACGGCAAAGACATTTTTTGGCAGGGTTTTCCTTCAACACTTTCGCCTTCCACTGGTGAAAGGAGAAACCGTTATGGGAGGATGGTTTTCCCTAACACTAGGGAGAAAATTGGGAGTTTTCATGAGTGGAGCAAAATTCAGTACGAGGGGAGCTATCACTCGGCACAGGAAAATACTTCTAGGGAAGGACAACGGAGTTGGAGTTGAGAATACTTCATTGTAAAGGACTGTACTCAGGTAAATAGAGCTATTTTATGTGCACTAAGGGTAACTATCTGCTATTATATGGAGCTCCCATACATACATGTAGTATAGAGCCATATTGTGATGACTTTCGCTATGGAATCTTACCACTGACATATGCTTAGCAATAGCTCGAGGCCTTATGGTCAAGCTTGTAACCTTAAATGTATTTTCTCTATTGAGGCTCATGGCCAAGGCCGAGCCATATTGCAATAGTTATTTTTGATTGAGTTTGTGCTCAAAGCCTACGACCGAGCCAAATCCATATTAAATCCCTTCACGTGACGTTGCTCAAGTCCATGGAGGTCGAGTGACCTTGCAATGCAATCTTTATCCTAGCCTGAGGCCATGCAGGCTTAGTGACATTGCTTTATTTTCCTTATTGCAATTCTTTATCATAGCCCAAGGCCATGCAGGCCGAGTGACATTGGTCTATATTTCTTATTGCAATCTTTATCACTGCTCGAGGCCATACAAGTAGAGTGGCATTAAAATTTATCCTTTATTGCACCACTAGATTGAGGATATTAAGGCTGAACAACATTTTATGAAATTCTTTGTACCACTACAGCTTGAGGCGAGGGTGGCCAAGCTTTTAATCTTTCTACTTCTTAATTGTGCTAAGAGCTCATGGCTATGAAAGCTGAGCTATTTTGTATTGGTTGCCAAGTTGTATTTATAGCTCGTGACCTCAAGGGCCATGCTAAACATTTGAAACACATACCGCACTGAGGCTCGAGGCCATCATCACCAAGCCCTTGCATTATATTCAACAATGTATACGTCAATTAATGATGATTGTGTTTATGGTCGATATGGCCTTAGCAAGTGAATGCTTAAAGAACTCAACTAAAAGATGACTCAACTTGTATAAAGTTCGAACGTGGTTTTTTTTTAAGGGTATAATTATTAAGACTACGGTTATAATAAGTGGCAGCTTGCATGCTAGCCAAGTCACTAGAGATGAATTGAGCTATTAATGATAACTACCCTCTATTTAAGTGAGAGTAGAGATACTACCTAAGCTCATAAGGGTAATAAGAGTCATCATTCATGACAAAATCACACTAATTAACTAAGGAAAGGCAAGGAATGCTTAGTATAGTATGAAGATGATTCTATCTTATATGATAATCTATTTAGATGTTGTGAACCACGATAGACCTAGAATAGTAAATGTGGTTCAGTTTGTGTAATCACTAAGAGTGGAAGGAGGGCAAGGAGTTACAAGATTCTCGTTACAAAGGTAACCTAATTGGTCGAAACAAACCCAAGATGGGATTCAATTGTCTTAGTATGGACTATGAATCGAATGAATCCCACGTACTTTAGACCTTGAGTGAAAGGTCAATTTAAACTTACTGTAAGACATGACAACTTATAAGTCAAGTTAGGGTGGTGGACATACGATAACATTTAATTCAATTGTCTCTGCATGTATTATCGGTCCACAGTGCTCTAGATGGCCTAGTATCTCCAGTAGTGTCATACATAGTTAGAGTGGACCTATAGTTGTGTGACTGTGAGACATTGGGAAGGACACAACACCTGACACTCAGATGGCTAACCTAAGGGATTCCTAATATCTAACCTTGAGCATTATGGAAAGATTGTATTACTTTAGATTTTATATTGGTGAGGAAATACCTCAAATTTACTATGCCTATTCATGTTACGTGAAATCTGAACTTGAGCAATACCAAGTGGTCAAGGAAAGACTAGAAGCATTTTTTTCTTATGATTTGTTACACTTATGTTCTTACCTTTGGAATAACAAGGATGGTTGATATTTCCATGTATTGGGTTAGAGAAACTAAGCTCCCTAGTATTGAAACAATGAGGTTATAGGAAGTATATAACTCTTATGACGGATATGACATTGCACATATATCTATATTGATTGATAGTGAAAGGTCGAGGAAACTATAGAACAAGATAGGAAGTCTTTATAATACCTTAAGAGATTCTATGATAATGTTGAAACTCGAAGTAATGCATAAATTTTTTTTGGGTATTGAATCTTGAGAGTAAATGACAGGAAGTCATAAACCCTAGATATTGCAAGAATGCAATAAGGGACTTTTAAAAGGTTTGAAATACCTAAATCCTTACATTACATGTATATCCTGGAGTAAGGATTAGTTCTAAGTCAGTTCGGCTAGAATGAATTTTCTATATGGACTAGTTGTATCTAAAGTACCATAAAGTAAGTAAAACTATAGGATGAGATAGTTCTAAGATGAGTCAAAGGTGTGTGTCTAGATGGCATGACCAATCAGAATGATCATACTTAGCTAGAAGGGATCTAGAGTTGTAAGGTCGATTGAGTTTTGTAGGACACATCACTAGGACTCAGCTGGAGAAAACTTGGCAATTCCTTATATATATACCCTTTGTGAAGGGTAGGGCCAATTCCTGTTAGGAAGCGTGCAGGGGACATCTTGAGTCTATGGTTGGAGGAAAAGCACTCGGATGATGCTCTCCCTCTGTAGCAAAAGACTCATTAAGGCTCGTGAAGATAGATATAATTATCAACATTCCATATGCAATGAACTCCATGTTATGGCTTATGACCGTCAACCTATGAGGTAAATCTATTCTTTATGCCAAGTGTATTTTATGTGATATAAATGAAAGGTGTCTAGACTTCTCTTTATTCTAGCTACGATTACACATGATTTCAAGTTAGAAATTATCTAGAAAAGTTGTACTTTATTTCTTGTACTCATGCAAATGTTTTTTTTTTTTTTTAAATTCTCTCTCATACTTACTAAGTTTATTTACCTTCTAGTAAATTCCTGAGTTTACTTGAGTATTAAGAGGAGGGATGTTACACAAATGTCGTGGCAGGCTTTCTCTCTAGATTGATTACATCAGCGGACACTCAAGTCATTGATGACTCCTTCCTTGATAAACATTTGTTTCCTATCAATGTGCACACACCTTGGTACGCAGATATAGCCAATTATTTGGTTATAGGGAGAGTTCCCCCTCATTTCTCTCCAAAAGAGAGAAGGTGTCTTATTGAGAAAACTTTTCTTTTCTCATGTGGATTGTAGGATTTTTATTCTATACTGGACCAGATCATGTGATGAGGAGATGTGTAAGAGAGGATGAAACATATGATATATACTACATGCATATCATAATGAACCCTATGGAGGGCACTTTGCAGCTAAGAGAACATCCATGAAGATTCTTAATATAGGGTATTACTAGCCCACACTTCATAAGGATGCAAGAAAGTACACTAGGAAGTGTGATAGATGCTAGAGGATGGGTCAGCCAACTAAATCTGATGAGATGCCTCTATACCCTTAAGTAGTCATTACACCATTTGATAAATGGGGACTTGATTTTGTAGGTCCAATTGATCCACCATCAAATAGAAAATATTAGATCTTGGTTTGCATTGACTATGTGACCAAGTGGGTTGAGGTTAAAGCTATGAAACATGCCAGAGACAATAAAGTTGTAGAATTCCTCTATGAAGAAATCTTCACACACTATGGGGTTCCAAGGGAGATAGTTATAGATCAGGGGGCTCAGTTTACATCAACTCTTGTCACAACATTGGTCAATGAATATAATGTAAGGCATAGGAAATCCACCTCCTATCACCCTTCATCCAATGGTCAGTCTGAGGTGACAAATAGGGAAATAGAGGCTATCTTGACCAAAAATAGTGGCAATTCACAAGAAAGATTGGGCAAATAGGTTACCAGAAGTTGTCTGGGCTTATATAACCACTTGGAAGACAAGCACTAGTTTTACTCCTTTTGAATTATTGTATGGAAAAATAGCCATGATGCCTATAGAGTTTGAACATAAAACTCTTAGAACAACACTAGACCTTGGGATAGACATATCTAAGGCACAAAAAGTTAGGATCATGCAACTAAATGTCTTAGATGAGATGAGAAATTCTGCTCTTCATCATGTTGAGATGGTGCAAAATCAAAGAGTCAAATGGCATGAAAAATACATAAAGGAAAAGAAGTTTCAACCAGGTGACTGGGCACTTCTTTATGATTCCAGGTATCAAGACAATGTTGGAAAACTGCAACCCAGGTGGTTGGGACCATATTAAGTTGCAGAGGTCTTCTCCAATGGTGTTGTTCAATGCACAACCATTGAACCTGTCAAATTCAAGCTCCTAGTCAACAGTCATCGTCTTAGGTTATACCATAAATCGCCTTCCAAACAAGAATTCATGCAATAATTTATTCAACACCAGACCTCCGAAGTTCCTACAACTGAAGGAAGCGGACCTAGTGTCCCTCTTTCTGACTAGTCAACGTATGCATGCAATCATAATAAAGATTTCCACTTTTGTAGGAATCAATTTCTCCATCAATAAATCCATATGCCTATCCATCTTCATCCTTTCTCTCTCTTCCATAACTCCACCATCACTTCACTCTATCATCACTTCATTTAATTATTCAACTACACTTTTAAAGTAACCCGTACTTCCTTCCACATTCTTTGCACATGCTTAACAACTTGCTATATCTTAATTATCTTAAATTCATTTGTTTAATTGTTGTATATTAATGTTGATATTTCACATAGCACATATTTGTACTCTGCCCTGTCACATCATAATTACATCCCAACTTTTGCAGAAATGTGCTCTAATTTAGGTTAAGGGGGAGGGTGTGAACCCACATGTCCACATGTCATACATGTCATCCATGCCCCAACATGGCAACAAATTTAAAATGAGAAAATTTGAAATGATATCTAGTTGAAATGACGGCTCGCATGTATGATATGACACTAAACCATCGCCATTTTCTTTGATGATACCCCTCATTTATGCTTTATTTGCTGCCTTAGTCATAGTCATAACATCACCAAAAAGGTAAATTGAAGAGTCATATGACATTGGCATTAGCACTGAAGAAGAGTTGCAGGAAGCAGAAGAAATTGGGTTTTCAGAAGAAGGATTATAGGAAAGAAAATTTTGCATAAGTGTTTGCTTGATTGTGGGTAGAAACAATGGGAGGTCAACTGATCAGAAATGAACCTACAGTTCATTTCTGATGTTGCAGGATGCACTCTCTCTAGCCGAATTCAGAAATTGTGGATGGTTGGACTACTTTCTAAAACTAGACAACTTCAATGAGAACATTGCTCTATAATTTTCACAAACACTTTTTGACAGTAAGGAAATGGTAAAAGGGCTAGAAGTGATAGCCACTAAGGAGAGAATTGTTGAAGTAACGAGTTTTCCTAGTGAAGGAGAGCCCTACCCTACTTCCAGGGATGTTAGGTAAGCTATTGCAGAATTCACTGAACCTAGTGATCCTTCACTTGTTGTAGATAAGCAAAGAACAAGGAGAACTTCTCTGCCAAAAAAGTGGAAACAAGTTGTTGTCTACATTATCAAATACATTACCTATGAAGGTCACCAATCATGCCTTCATTCTGTGCATTTTAATCTTGTAAACCATATGAGACATAGTAGAAGGATGAACATGCCCAATGTGATGTACAACCTTCTTGCAATCATGGCAGTTGAAACACAAAAAGGTAGGGACAACTCTGTTTCCTATCACTATTTGATCAAATTGTTAGTGGAAAAATCTTTACAAGAAGTGTTTGGTATGTCATGGGAAGAATTTTTGGGCATTGATCAGTTCAGATTAGAAAATGTGGGTCCTAGAGGTCATCCCCAAGCTCATAGGGTTAGTAGAGGTGAGAGGGTTACTAAAACCACTCCTAGAGCTTCAACTTCTGGCACAAACCCTCCTGCAACCGAATTAGCCGTAGAAATTGGCTCCTGTGAATCAGAGTATTCAGATGAAAAAAGTTCATCCTCAAACCCTAATGTCAATGTTCTCCCTAAAAATCCAATTCGTACTAGGGCTTCCATTCGAAAAGTGGAAGTACAAATGAGAGGCATAAATTAGAAAAGGGAAGGCCAAGAAGAAAACATCAGAAAAAGTAAAACCTAGCCCTAGGAAACGAAAAGCTGATGACATTGGGCATCCTCCAGCTGCTGAGAAACATAAATGCCCTCCAAAGAAATCAAAATAAGCTGAGCTAGCTATTGATATGCCTCCATAAAGAAGCCTTAGACTCAAAAGGACACCTAGGAAGGAGAGAAAAGCTCCTAAGGGGCAGGTAAATATAAAAGTGGAAGAAGATTCTGAGGAACAAACAAACATATAGGGTTGGTAGAGCTTACTACTATTGCAGAGCAGGTTGCAAATCAGGAACCACTACAACCAGAGCAAGATGAACAACAAGAACTATTACAATCAGAGCAATTTGAACAACATGAGCCAGTGTGAGGAAAGATCTTGGTAGGGAAACATAAACCTCCCACTTTTCCATGGGCATATGTAGCCCTGAACTTATGGAATGAAATGCAAAAGAAAGAGGAGTGGAATAAGGAAAGACTCAAGCTACAGGAAGAAGTCAAAAAGAAAAATGCAGAAATTGAGGAAAAGAATGTAGAAATTGTTGTATTGAAGGATAAGGTAGACAATGTAGTGGCTCTAGTACCACAAATGATGGCATGCAAAACTCCTCCAAGAGTATATGCACTGCATTTGAAGGAGCGTCATATTTCTTTCAAGATGTCAAGGGTTATTTTTGGTTTAAACCCTTCTATTGAAACCCCACATGAGTTCTTCCAAGCCTACCAATCCTCTCCTCTTGAAGTTAAAAATATGTTGTGTGAATTGTACTTGTATAATTATTTTGTTCCTAATGATCATGACTAGAACCCATTGCTATACATTGGAGATATCCATTTGAGGGCATTCATGTCGTGGATCCAAAATGAAATCAGTTGGGGGTAGCAATTTAAAATACACAGAGAGAGAGAACTCCATACCCCCTTGTCTCTCATAGTTGAATCCAGTAACCCTTATGATATTTACTACACATGGCACAAAATTCTCTATAATATGGACTATAAAAATAGGATCATGCCTGCTAGGGATGAAGCATACCAAGAATATGAGCAAATAGCGACTACTACAGGGAAAATAGTGTTGGGGTACATATGAAAAAGATGGAATAGTTTACCAGATCAGTTAAAACAGGCTGAACCCCATTCCTTGCAAAATTATTCTGCAACATGTAAACAAAGCACTAAGTACATACAACTTGGAAGGATGAAGCAACACTATTGGCTTCCACTGACATTCCAACCACCTACTCTATTGTGTCCAGTACAAGATTACAGATACTATCAGTATGATGTCAATAAAGAAAGGCCAAGGTAGAGCAAATTGGAAAACAAGCAGGGGTTCTACTGGGATCCAAATTCAAAGACTGATCAAGGACAAGCAACAATTGCTGACTTTAGAGCTTTGACAAGGCAAAGGAATAGAGCTCCCTCTACTGGAGGACCAACAAATCATTAGGTTGGGGGAGATGATGAGTCCAAATAATGGCTCAATTTTGATAAGGTTTATCATACATTTGATGTTGATACTATAGACTTTAGCACCTAGTTATTGACACTCTCCATGTCATTTTCCTAAATTTATGAACCTTGGGAAAGAACTTATCCTTATGACTTTTGATAATATTAACCTATTATGCGATATATCTATGTTAATTTTACATGTAGTTGAATGAGTGTTGCTTTAAGGTGATTATGGATATGCAATTGTTTTGTGCATGCTAATGTCATTATACAGGTTCATATTAAGATGCAAATATAAATGAAGCCTACAAAGTGGAAGAAGTTCATACCAGCTGGTCAGTTGCTAAGGAAGTGAAAAAGATGGTCATTAAAGAGGTCAATGGAGGGAAACTTCCAATTGGGGGAAACTCAGGTAGCTCATGTGGAAGTTGTAACTTACCTTTTAAATGATCATGTTTGTTAGTTGAGCAAATCTAGGAAATGTTGTTGTGTTGGATCCTCATTGAGGCAAGTATGCTTTGACTAAATCTGGCACATGCATAACTTCCTCCCTCTTTTCCATGTTTTCAATAAATAGAATCCCCCTATTATGTTGGAGTCGACTACCTAATTAATTAGGGTTAATTAGAAGTTTTTCCCTCTATAAATAATGGTCAAATGCCCATTTTCACAAGGTGGGATGTTCTGAGATTGTACTTGCAGTTTTAGTTTCAAGTAATCTCTAGTCATATTGTTGATATGTTGTAATCATGTTTTCAAGGAACAAAATGACATTATGATTTGTAGCATCTAAGTTAACTTAGGGAAGACTCATTCAAGGGGGCCCACTTGGTGAGAATTTCATCCATTTAGTTTAATAGTTATTTTCATGTTCAGTAATTAGTTTCGGTCTCAACAATTGTATGTTCCCATAGCCGTTGAAACTCTATTCTGTGACTATTCATGCAGTTAAGGTAGACAGAGTAACTTCTTGTATGTTTGTTGAGATTTCTATGTCTATCATCCATTTCAGTTTAGTTGTTGATGCTCACTTTAGTTGATAATTCATATTCAACACTTTTTTTTAATTCCTTTCAAGTATTTTAGTTTTCAATACATTTCCTTTTCTAGTTATAAGATAAGGATGACTACAATGGAGTCTTAGTGCACAAACAGTGCTGACCCATTTCAAGTTCACGTCCCTAAGTTGACAATGAAATGCACCTTCATGATGGGCAAGATAACTGCTTAGTACAAATATTTAATCTCTAAGTTATAGCTTTGAGGGCTTAGTTATTGAACCATTAGAGGAGGCCAACAGGTCTCACTACATAATAAACGCATGGTGTTGTCTTTTGTAAAACCTGTTACCTTGTCAACTATAGAACAACTATGAAGCTCAACAAGTTTAAATCCAGATGAAGAGCAACTACAATATAAGATTCTTTTGTGTATTGACCAAAAGGTTATGTTATGTTCAAATCTTTGGGTTGAAACAGGCCTTGTAAATGGTGCACTTGGACACATCAAAAAAACAGTTTACAAAGATACTGAAAAACCACCCCAACTTCCATTGTTTGTTGTTGTCTAATTCAATAATTACATAGGCCCTCCTTGGGATCTAAACAACCCACAAAATGTCCCTATAACCCCATTGAGTCATGGTGGTTGGCACCAAATCCCTCTAAAAATGGCATGGGCCTTAACAATACACAAATCCCAAGGCCTAACACTTGCAAAGGTTATAGTAGACATTAGCAATATTGATCCTCAAGGGTTGACATTCATAGTTATTTCAAGAGTTTGTGAGCTTTCCTGCCTTCAAATTCATCCAACATTCACATTCCAAAGATATGCTTGCATGCAACAGAGCCCCTATGCTGCTCGTCATATAAATGAAGAAGATTGATTAAGGTCACTATCAAATGCAAGCACCTAGGATGGACAAAGAATTTGTAAAAAATGTAGGTTTTTTCCTAAACTTATTTCATTCTTCAATGTAAACCTTTTTCAACCACTAACACAAACTATTCCTTTACTTTTGCCATCCACTCTATATACACTCTTTATACCAAATATTTTAGATATTATTTTTTTATTCATTCCTAACTTTCCTCATTTTTTTGCTTCGCAGGTCAACCACACCTATTACACAAACAAATCTATAAATTTGTGATAAAAGATATTCAGCGTTTCATGCTTCCAAAGCTTCAAAAATCTACACAAATAATTTTTTATTTGATTAAAATAACCATATATACAAATATTTTGAAATATTGTTCACAACATTTATACTTCCTTTCTTATTTATAACCTTCCAATTTAAAGTATTGTACTTCTAAATTATATATACAGCTAAAATACCACAAATATCCCTCCTTACCGTCCAAAACACTTCAACGTACCTATTGGTAGTTCTATTTTCTTATAGACGCGTACTATGTAAATTCAGACCCATTGTGGGCCGACTTGAAAAGACAAGTCTGCTCTTTCCTACTAAAACAATGTACGAGTTTGACGTGTCTACCAAGTTAGGATGCCGAATATGAAGACTTTTCTACTCAAATTAATTTCTTAAGTTGATTTTTTGAACTTTCTCAAATCGTGGTTTGAACTGGTCTGTTGTTAATTGACTAGTCAATAGTCAACAGTCAATAATCAATAATCAAGAGTCAATAATCTGTATTTATGTTTCTTAATAAAATGTTGAGAAGTGTATAAGATAACGTATAATATCGATCACAGATTAGTCAGTTGCAAAGCATTCCCATTGTAATTGGAATGGAGGGAGCAATTTTAAAAACAGTTGCCTTCAAATTTTTGTTGGGTCTTTCAATGTGCAGCGTTCTGTATGCACAACCAGGTGAGATATTCTTATTCGTCTATCAAACTAACATGTTTTTCATCACATAGGAAGAACTTATATAAGATATATAGTATATACAACAACTCCTTTCAACATAATCTCAACAATCCTGTTGTATCTGAACATTTCATAGATTAGTTTGTCTGTGGCACTATTAGTACAACTATCTTTTATTTCCCCCACCTAAAACCTCAACTTTCTTTCTAATTGTTAAACATTTTTCTCAATCTGGCATGTGATGATGTTATATGTGCAGGATTCATCAGCCTGGATTGTGGAGGAGAAGGGGAGTATAAGGATGCCCGGGGCATTAGCTGGACCTCAGATGAACAATACATTCAGACAGGTGAGAAAAAAAGCATTTTGACTAGTGAGTTAGAGGGAGAGGTGGAGCAGCCACTGAAACAGCTTCGCAGTTTTCCTCAAGGCAAACGAAATTGCTACAATTTACCTGCTCTGTGGGGAAGAAAATACATAATCCGCGCCTCTTTTTTATATGGTAACTATGACGGCCTTCAGTCACAACCACATTTTGAATTGCTGGTTGATGCTAATCATTGGGTTACTGTTGTAATAAACACTACTAGACAGATCATTACCAAGGAAATAATCACCATGGCCAGGAGTTCCTCTATTAGTGTGTGCGTTGCTCAAAGCACAGATGATGTTCCTTTCATTTCGGCCTTGGAACTTCGGCCTATCAAGCCATCTATGTATGAAGTTGTAGGACAAAACTACTCTTTATTCAAGAGGGTACGCGAAGATTTTGGAAGATCATTGGCTCTAAGGTAGTTTCTGTACGAATTGTTATAAAATTGTTAATTTCTTTTGGGTTTTTTCTGGGTGAAAGATCAATCCAATATACTGTCTTAATTTGTTTTGGATTTAAGTTTAATTTGTAAGTAGTTTTGTGCAGATATCCAGACGATGAATTTGATAGGATATGGAAGGGCGTCATAGAAAAAGAATTTCTTTATGGGAATACTACAGGTGTTATTCCTTCAACAGAAAAATTTGAAATACCATCATCTGTTTTTGAAACCGCGTTGGTTACCCTCAACAAAACCGTTGGACATATCAGAAGGTATTGGAACGTTCCAGAAATTGGTAACTACTATTTTGTGATGTGTTTCGCCGAAATAGAGAAGCTTAGAGCTAATGCAATTAGGGAGTTCAATATTACAATCGGCGGATTTCCATGGGCTACTGATAAATTAGATAGCTACCTCTATTCACTTGTCACGTATGGACCCCTGGAATTTACTAGCTTGGGTAAGGTCGAATTTGCTCTTGATCCTACCAATCAATCAACCGTGGGTGCCATTCTCAATGCCTTGGAAATCTACCAATATAGCAGCCCACTCGATAACGGAACTAACACTGAAGACGGTTTGTATTGCTGAAAATTGTTTAACGGTTTTGTTTTTTTGGGCAAATGTGTAAATTTGAATGGCTTACTAAAACATCTCAGTTTTGCAGTGAATGCCCTTGGCGAAATTGCAAGGCAGTTTAATCTAGAGAAAGAGTGGATGGGTGATCCTTGTCTGCCACAGAATTACTCTTGGGACTGGGCGGATTGCAATCAAGACTCATCACCAAGGATTATTGCAGTGTAAGTCTCCCCGAAAATATTTACCTTCTAGAGTTTACATAGGCTACTCTTTTTTTATTATTATTTAAACGATCAATGAGATAACAGTTGCTTATGAGTTTTTTGTGGAGATAGATGGGGTTGCAAGGTAAGTGGGTTTATTTTTAGAAAGCTTCATGTTAAACATGTTTGAGTTGGAGTAGTACTGGGATGGGTGACCTCTTGGGAAGGTCCAATGCATCTGAATATTTCTAGTTTCTTTGAGTAATAAAAATACAGATATTTTGTCCTATGGATGTTTCCTTAACAAATTGTCAAGATTTTACGACATAAATTTGTGTCTTGTTTGTTATTTTATTATTCTGTTTAATCTTTCCTATTATTTTTTCACAACTAATTTATGCTACAATATTATTTAAATTTGTGAATTTTACGTTTCTGTAACACAGAAAACTCCCGAACAAGCATTTGAATGGCACCATACCTCCAAGCTTCGCCAATCTTTCTGCTCTTGTTAAATTGTCAGTAACAAATCCTGACTACCTACATTCTTTTATAATTTTTAGGTTCTTAAAATTAATATCGCACTTGCTAGACCAAAAACTGACTTCTTATTCCTGCTTGCAGGGATTTGGCAAGAAATAATTTGAGTGGTTCAATACCAGGGGTTCTTGGTAATCTCTCCCATCTTAACGAACTGTGAGTCAAAACATATGCATCTCTCTATTTCTAATTTCTAAGAGTTTTCAGCATATTAATAGTCTCATTCTATCTTATAAAATGAATAGGAATTTACCTTTGATTATGGTATATTACTGAGACTATGGGCACTATTATCAGAAATTTATTTTTGTGATATAGGAATTTGTCAGACAACGACTTAAATGGATCGGTGCCAAATGGTCTATCTGAGAAAAAGCAACGTGGAGAACTCATTCTGAGGCGAGTTTCTTTTCTTGTGA
Organism: Sequoia sempervirens; assembly: GCA_007258455.2. NCBI lineage: Eukaryota > Viridiplantae > Streptophyta > Pinopsida > Cupressales > Cupressaceae > Sequoia > Sequoia sempervirens. The sequence goes on along the minus strand of VDFB02070130.1, from coordinate 169,307 downwards.
CACAAATCAATCACTAATAATGATGTTGGTATGATAAGATTCATATGTTTAAAAATTTTGTTAAATTTTGCAGTGTCGATGGCAATGAAATGCTTTGCCAAACAGGCATTTGCAAGGATACCCCAAAAAGACGGACTAGCAAATCACCAGTTGTTTGGTTAATAGTAGCAGGGGTTGTAACACTTGTAACCATTACTGCAATAGTACTGTTTATCAAACTTAAATCAAGCAGAAAAATCCCTAGAGGTAAGTCATCTTGCCCTTTACATTTGCTCTTTACTTTTGGATCTTCATTTTTAAAAGAAGCAAACATTTTTTTTAGTACACTGAAAGTGGTTAAATGCAGGGAAATCTGAAACAGGGCATTTAGATCTTGTCAAATTGGATGGATGTCGATCATTCAGTTACGAAGAGGTAAGAGTTATGACTGGCAGCTTTAAGACACAGATTGGAAAAGGAGGATATGGACCTGTTTTTCTTGGTTCTCTTCAAGGCAAGAATGTGGCCGTCAAAATCTTGTCTGATAAATCACACCAGGGTGCCAGAGAGTTTTCCACAGAGGTATAAGCAAGAACTCATTCATACCCATTTTACATTTAAAGCTTGAGAACTATAGTCTCTCCAATAAAAACCAAGTTATATTAAAGTTTAAATTTTTTATGTCTTTGATCATTATAATCGAAACTAAGAACAATTGCTGCAGGGAGATCTGTTCTCCAAACTACATCTGACGCGTCCTTGTAAAATTCATTGACCACTGCAGGTAGATATTCTCTCCAAATTACACCATAAGAATCTCGTTAAATTCATGGGGTACTGCACAGAGGAGGAAAATTTGGTTCTTATATATGAATATATGTCTAATGGAGACCTCCGAAATTGTCTTGATGGTATGCTTCGTAACGTTGCTCAATTGTATGACTCATGCCCATGTAATCATTAAGAGTATGTTTTCTGCTCATTTACTCAAAGGCCCGCATTGCTTGGTTTCAGGTCAAACAACTTCAAAAAATAATCTAGAATGGGAAAGAAGACTCGACATTGCATTAGATGCTGCCCAAGGTTAATCAGATACTTATGGCAACTAAAAAGCTCGGTGCTATTCTTGAACAAGATCATGGGATCTAACTATTGCTTATTTGTGAGCAGGATTGGAATATTTGCATGTAGGCTGCAAGCCAGGCATTATTCACAGAGACATAAAGAGCTCCAATATCCTGCTGAATGATCAGATGGAAGCAAAAATAGCAGATTTTGGGTTGTCAAAGATGGGACCTTTGGAAGGAGCTACTCACGTATCTACCCTTGTAAAGGGCACCACTGGATATCTAGATCCGGAGTAAATATGCTTTTCTTTTCTCTATTGATACTCAATTCTTTTAGTCCTTCAACCTCTTACAGTCCATCATGTCAAGTATGATGTAGAGAACCCTGCCCCTGCCCTGTTTATCTTACAGAACCAGTTACCCTTAAAATAGAAATCAACCGGATACCTGGAGTTATCAAAGAACGAACTTGTGTAGGAAAAAGTCTCACATACATTATTTAGCTGCATTATCAATACACAATCTCAGTATATTAGTCTATTGATTACAGTAGATCTTCCCATTAAGGATGTGCATAAATAAGGAGGTGTAAGCTTCTAGGTATACTAGATCTTATATTAAAGTAATTCCATCCAAAGAACAGTTTGAAGACTTCTGTTCAGAAGGTTACTTATGTTCTAAATGATTGAAGGATTTCCTACTTATTTATTAAATTGATTAAAAAGAAGGTTCAGAACTCTCAAAAGGGTTGGTTTATTTTTGTCTTTTGTTAATTTAATGATAAAATGGACTTATTAATCTTTTACAGGTATTATATTGCACATCGATTGACGGAAAAGAGCGATGTTTATAGCTTTGGAGTTGTTTTGATGGAGATTATTAGTGGACAACATCCTCACTTTGTGGATCCCTCAACCTCTACTAACGAAAAAATACACATCACTAGCTGGGTAATTATAATAGAGTTTTTTTTAATAAAAAATCTTGAATTAAAACTAGAATATTTAAAAGTTGATTTTCAATTATTATTTCAAAATAGTTATGGATATTGAAAGGTTAAAATTTAATTGTTACTACTAAATTATAAATTGTTTTGTCAGGTAAGGGAATCCATAATAAAAGGAGACATAGAGAACATAGCAGATCCTACTTTGCTAAAAAAATATAATAAAGATGCAATGTGGAAAGTGGCAGAATTGGCAATGGCTTGTACTTCACCTTATTCCATGAATAGGCCTACAATGAATGAGGTAGTGTTAGAATTAAAGGAAGCAAGTCGATTCCAAACACATTACTACCAAAATGTGGAGTTCCATGAATTTGCATCTCCTCATCCTCTTCTTCCTTTAAGAAGCTATGGTAATGTGGACTTAGATATGTCATTATATCCGGTTGCTAGATGATGTAGAGTAACACATGTTGCAAAATGGGCAGAGGAACACTTGCAAGCAGTCGAAATAGCAACATTGAAATCTTATGTCTCCTATGGCTTATTTCTTTGTTTTCACTTCAATAGCTTATCAAAACTTTTTAAAAAGAAAAGCATTGGCATTTTACAAAAATATTTATTGTTCAATAGAAGAATAATGTGACCACTTTGACCTTCATGGCTTGCCTTTCGATAGAATTATAGAGGATAATGTGTTAATTACCCTCCTCTTTGATGCTCGTATTTTATATGATTCACAAGTTATGACTATTGCAAATGAAAATATTTGCTTTAAAAGAATTGGTTTCTATTATTACCACATATATTATATATTTATTGATCTCAGTTGTTCTTACAATTGCATTGTAGTTACATTTGTTCAGGTCGGTTGTTTTTATTAAAAGTTTATACAACAATTTCTTAGTTTCTCATCTCTACTAGCTTGACTCTTTTGTCAATTCTTAATGTGCACTAGTTTAATAATGAAACATTTTTATTTTTTTATAATAGGAGGGCTATTTACCATTTTACATGTGGATGAGATGAAAGGAGGATTGGATGAGCTATTTTCTTAAAAATACCTAGTTCCAAGTTCAAGCCTCATATTATCACTTTCTAAAATGACTATTAACATGTACTTAGTACTAGGTTTGAAACTAATCTTGCTATGATAGATAAATGACTTGTCAAAGTTCCAAAAAAATAAAATAGATAAATGAATTTCCAATGTCCATAAACTACAAAAACTAGCTAGTGTTGTTGATAAATGTCTTTGGGGAGTGTGCTAGCAAGGGGATTAACCTGTGGGAAAACCCCTAGATAATTTGATTCAAAAGGTTGGAATTGTGTAATAGAAAATTGGACCCTCTTGAGAAAAGAGACAATTTCACGCATAGTTGGACCCACTTTTGAGTCCCTTTACATCATTTACCCTTCAAAATAACATTTATAGGCCCCTTCAACCCATTAATTTTGATCTAGAGGCTCGTTTTACCTGAGAAATCACATAAAACCTGACAAACAACATTTAATTATCTCATACCCCAAAAACCCACCTTCAAAAAGCAGTAGTGGGACCCATTCGCCACCTTGGGTGAATGAGTCCCCTCTGGTGGGACCCATTCGCCAAGGGTGGCGAATGAGTCCCCTTTGAGGGAAAATTCAAATTTAAGCGGGAATTTAATCAATTTAACTTTAATTTATGGTGAATGTCGGCCTTTTAGGTCTAATTAACAAGAAAATAAGGTGTTATTGCTTATAAATACTCATTTCAAGTCATTTCACGCACCTTTTTATCATATTTTCTTATCTTTTTATCATTCCTCAAGAGCAATTCATAAAGTCAAGTCTTCCACAACAAGTTTCATTAGCAAAAGTTGAAGTTTTAGGGCAACAAACTAGGGTTTTTGCAAGTCTTGAAGCTCACTTCTCTTGTCAAGATCCAACATTGAAAAGGGTTGATGATGGATGCCTATGGTGAATCATGAAGAAATCTAGGGTGAAGAGGTGCAACTAGCCACCAAATCACACCTAAGGACTTGGTTTCCTATTGATTCCATCTTCCATTTTCAGTCTATCTTTAGATTAAGGTTTGCATCTTGTTTGGTTATCATTTGCATGTCATTTCATTCCTATTTTTCATGTGTTGTAAGGTTTCTAGGGTTGAGATCTTGCATCATATAAATCATTCTTGCATGTCCTATTCTAGAGCAATAGAATAGGATCTTTGTACATCTCAACTTTTCCTAGTCTTTAACACATCTAAGGCTAGGGTTTATGCAAATTTCTCTCTATTCAAGGTTTAATTACCAAACTAGGGGTTTGACTAAGGAAAACCCCCCATTAGACAAACAATTTTGAGTTGTTTTGTAGGAATTTTTTGAGATCCTGAATCGGGTTTTCATCAAAAATTGTTGTGCAGGTGTCAAGGTGTAGGACAAAACTTTAAAATTGCAAAAATTTGAAAGTGGACTGATTCACCATGCATGGAAAATGAGTCCCTCCTAAGGTGTAGATTTGGAGTCAAATGCAGATCCAGGTCCCCGACTATCAGAAAAGTCCTGGCCTGGGATTGATTCGCCCAAGGTAAGGAATGAGTCCCAGTCAGCTCAAATTCAAGTTTCATCAATTTTCCAGATTTTTTTCCAGTCTTCTCTAGTTTCTAGGTGCACTCATTATGAGAAACAACCTTTTGTTTAATTTAATTTGCATTTTTGTTCATTCTTTAAAGCTTCTTTGCAAACAACACTATGTTTTCAAACATAGCATGGATCTTAGTTTTGCATTCATAATCTATTATATAGATCACTCAATTGCATTTAGTTTACTTCATTTAGCTTAGACAACATCCTACATAACATAATTTGAATGAACCCTTAGCATTTTTGGCCTAACTCTCTCCTTTTAGGTGAAAAACCCTAGAAGAGTAAGAGAAGTCCTAAGAGCCAAAAATCAATTGTTCATTTTGGTGAACCCAACTTTTGAGCATAACATCATTCTGATTTACATTTCTATTTACATCTTAAGACTTCATTACTTCATCATTTTGCATTGTTTTGCATCTTTAGGTTTCTTAAACATTGCATTAGTGAAAGCATTATTTAGATCTCATTAGTACATTGTATTTCATTCAATCATTTCAGCATTCTACATTTTCATTCTGTCTCTGCATTGTACAAACTTGAAAATATTTAGAAAACACAAAAAAAATAGAAAAATCTTTAAAAAAATCATCTCCTAGGACTCATGCGCTACCTAGGGCGAATCAATCCCTCTACAGTTCTGCATCGGCATTTCCAAATTTTAGTTTCCTACATTGCATCCTTTTGTTGTCTATAATTATCTTTCTGTTACAGTTCATTTGTTTTTGTTTTCATTAGCATAATTTCATTTCTTTTCATGGCATTCTTGATGTAGGCTTTATTAGACCTAAATTGATTATTCTCCTTGGATCTCAAATATTGTCGTAGTTGCAAAACTCAATAATCGTATTAGGATATGCATGGATATTCAAGACTTGAATAAAGCCTCTGATGATTTTTTGCTTCCTAATATAGACATGATCGTGGATTCAACTGTTGGACATGCTTTGTTGTCATTCATGGATGGATTTTTTGGTTATAATCAAATCCTTATTAACCCTCAAGATCAATATAAAACTGCCTTTACCACTGTTTGGGGAACATTTTGTTGGGTTGTGATTCCCTTCAGTCTAAAGAATGTCGGTGCAACATATCAATGTGCAATGACAGTAATATTTCATGATTACATTCACAAAATTTTGGAAGATTATGTCGATATTCTAGCTAAATCATTAACATGACAAGACAATGTAAACGTCCTTTGTAAAATCTTCGAACGAATACAACAATACAACATGTGATTAAATCCAAAAAAGTGTGTTTTTGGCATAGATAGTGGTAAACTTTTGGGGTTTGTCCTATCTCATAGAGGCATTGAGGTGGACACAAATAAAATTGATGCAATTATTAACATGCCACCTCCTAGGAATATTTCTCAGTTGCGCACGTTACAAGGTCAAATTCAAGCTATTAGTCATTTCGTTGCATCTTTAGCCGATCACACATTACCTTTCATGTATCTCCTTAAAAAGGGTGTCCCATTTGATTGGGATGAGAATTGTAAACAGGCTTTTGAGAGTCTAAAGGAATACCTAACCACTCCACCTGTTTTACAACCTATTGTGCCACATAGACCGTTTATCTTGTACATCGCCGCATTAGCCCATGCTCTTGCAGGATTGTTGGCTCAACATGACAATCATGGTAAAGAAAACCATGTTTATTACATTACTCGCACCTTAATTGATTATGAGACACAATATTCACCAATTGAAAAAAAATGTTTGGCTCTTGTATTCACTACTAATAAGTTGTGACATTATTTACTAAATGTTGAAATACAATTCATCAAAAAATTTGATCCTCTTAAATATCTTTTCAACAAACCAGACCTCTTCGGATGCTTAGCTTTAAGTGGGTGATGTTGTTAACTGAGTTTGACCTTAAATTTGTTTCACAAAAATAAATCAAAGGCCAAGCCTTAACTGATCACTTAGCTGACACTCCTCCTTTTGCTTTACCTACTCCTGATTCCTTTCCTAATGATCATGTCTTAACCATTGACATTAAACCATAGGAGTTATTTTTTTATGGATCTAAGTGTCGAGCAAGTTTCGGTGCTAGAGTGGTACTAATTCCACTCGATGGAAAACCTATTCCCTTATCCTATCGATTAAATTTACTATGCACAAATAATATAGTTGAGTATGAGGCATTGATCGCAGGTTTGCAAGCTACTTTAACTCTAAATTCTAAACATATCAAGATCTTTGGCGATTCACAATTGGTCATCAAACAAATCAATGGTACATATCAAACTAAATATGACAAATTATTAAAATACAAGGATATTTTAATGAGACTATTAGAAAAATTTGACTCATTCACTATTGATAACATCCCACACAAAGATAATTGACATGCGGATGCAATGGCGAGTGCAGCTTCTCTCATATCCCCACACGATCCTTCCACAGATTTCACTTTCATTATCCATCCCATCATGAAACCTTCGATCGATACTTTGTTAGAAGACATTTTGGTGATAACTCAAGATGGTTTGTGTGAATGGTACGATACAATATACAACTATTTCAAAGACGATACCATTCTTGAACCTACCACAATGAATACTCGAAAGCATTTACGTAAAATCACAGCTAAATATGTGATCCTTGCAAATGCATTGTATAGAAGATCTTTTAATGGTCTTCTATTACGATGTCTTAGAGATTTTGAAATCCCTTTAGCACTCGAACAAGCTCATGTTGGTGCTTTTGGAGGTCATTTTGGAGGTCATTCATTAGTGCAAAAACTTATTTGTATGGGTTATTATTGGAGACATAAGGAGAAGGATTTTTTCACCTACATTAAACGATGTCACAAATTCCAAGAGCATAGCAATTTGATCCATGCTCCTGCTGCTGAGCTCCATGCCAATGTTCCCATTTGGCCATTTTTCAGTATAGGGGTTAGATCTTATTGGGAAAAATTCACTTCCTTCTTTTGCTGGACATACATTCATCATAACCACAACAGACTATTTCATGAAATGGGTGGAAGCTATTCCCCTTCGTTCTACAATTGTTGAAGCAATTTGTTGTTTCATCTTGGACCACATAATTGCTCGCTTTGGACTCCCTTCTGCAATCATTTCATACTATGGAACTCCATTTAAGAATAACAAAGTTTAAAATTTTCTTGAAACATTCAACATTAAACATTGCTTTTCTACACCATATTATCTGCAATCCAATGGACAAGCTGAAAATACTAATAAGGTTCTCAAAAAAACTCCTCATGAAAATTGTCACCAAGCATCATAAAGACTGGCATACACAACTATCTTATCCGCTTTGAGCTTATAGAACTAATGTTTGATCATCCATAGGAAATACCCCTTATAGCCTTATTTATGGCACTAATGCGATTATGCCCTTGGAGTTAGAAATTCCTACTTTGCAAGTTGCTCTCTAAGATCTTTTTGATGATGACGCTTATAAAGATCAACGATTACATCAACTCAAGATGCTCAATGAACATCACATTAACACTCTTGAACATCTCCAATCTCACATCAAAAAATTACAATGCAAACACAACATTCATGTCATCCCTCGATCATTTTCTAAGGGAGATTTTGTTCCTATTGAAAATCAACGAAATGCTAGTACTGACAACGAAGATAAAGATAAGTTCGGCCCTAATTGGTTGGGACCTTACATAGTTGATACCAATTATGGGTTTGGTTCTTATATCTTAACACAGCTTGACAGAACACCCCTTAGGGAATCCATTAATGCCACGCAATTGCGTTAGTATTATCTCTAACCCCCTCTGAATAGTATGGTTGATATAGCAGTGTTGTTTAAACTTATTTGATGTTATTCTAAATAACTTTCACATTGCTTCGTTCTTAACAACTAAATTTGTGTTTGTCTTGAACACTAAGGTAATTATTTAAGTTCATTTTATAATTGCTTTAGGCTTCATACTATTCACATTCTTGCTGTGTTAAGTTAGATCCTTATCAGTGTATTTAATTTAACATATTCTTTTCTCATTATCAATGTTGTATCTATGCTAAAACTAAAATATGTTTTACACTAGATCACATCAATCTTGTTAAATCATGTAGCCAGTAGTTAAATACTTTTACTATAAGTCATTTAATTAACACATAGCATTTAACATCCACATTAAGAGACACATCATCATAACATCACATGTGCATGTCTATATATATATATCAAAGTTTTATATACATCATAATATCATATAACAAGTCATAATGGTCTATGAGAGCTAGACCCCTCAAGGTCTGGCACTCGTGATTTGGTCCTCGGACATTGTGAGATGGTCGTGTGTGACTATGATCATGAATTTTTGAGTCTAAGTGCATAATCCAAACCCTGTACTCGACCAACAGCTACAAGTCACTCATCTGCCATCTAATCCCTCTCTGCTCGTGTTTGTACCAACTCTGCATGCATTCTCTCTACCTCTATTGAGGTTTGTGTTGACTGTAGTGCACTCTCAACTTGATGGAGTCATCTCCTCATGCTCTCATATGCTTCCTGTAACCTCATGAAAGGTCTGAGTGACTTTGGCTCCTCCACGATTGATGGGGGCACATAGTCAAGATCCATCTCCTCCCCGTTGATGGATGCAAGCACTATCTATGTGGCAGCCTGATGATAGAACGTTCCCCAATCTCTCATCGCTCCTGCAAGATAGACAATGTACACAATCCATAACACATCATCATGATATATATAAAGCATAAATCACTAAAGGACATGCGTAAAATCAAATATCATCACCTATGTCTCCAGATGCATGAGGAATGTCAACCTCATCCTCTTTGGAGGGGTATGTAGGATGTGCTAGCCTCTCTTTGACTTTGAGTGTTGATGTTCGTTGTAGCTACTACCTGTGATCTGGTCTTGTAAGTATGTGAGAACTTTCCATGATTGTACTGATCCTCAATAGCTACCTCATCACCCTCACTCAGGGGTGGCTCCTCCTCCTCCTCATCATCCTCCCCTCCATCCTGGTCCTCATAATTAGGATCGGCCTCAAACTGGTACTCATCATCAATCACATTTGTAAAAATATATGTTGGCATATACCGTACCTCCTCTGCTCTCTCCTCTATCTCATCACCCTCATCTGGTACTAGCTTTGCATCATCTATAGGGAAATCCATGGGGAACACAGGAGCTGGTCATGCATATGACCACCACTCCTCATGCTTGTCTGTGCTATCGACATCATCAACATCGAATGTTGGTGGCTGGTCGTGATCTGAATCATCAGAATCACTCTCACGAATGTGATCTATAGTCAACCGAACAGTATCACCTGGCCTCTAGGCACTCCACACTAATCGTCTAATAAAGGGGCACACCCTCGGTGGTTTTCGCACCTATCCAAAATATTACATGACTCACCTATAATAGAAAGGTTGTATAATGTAGTCATGCCTCCCCACTAGATACCTATCCATTTGCATCCTTTGTAACTGTTTGGTGGGATTTGGCCACTGTAAAGTGAGTAGATGAGGTCTCCATAGGATCTTGTCCTCCTCCAGCCGGTCAAATCTCACCCTCCAAAAGTGTAAATCCCCATACTACCATAGGCATTGCAAAGGATTGTCAAATGCTCATGGATATCCTACAACTATAGTACAAGGGTATCCAACAGGCTTGGTACATGTGATATGCTCAAGTCACCAACATGCATTCATATTTATCATCCTCAACATTAGATTCATCATCAAAAATTCCAGCATCCTCTCTAACATAATATAATTTCTTGAACTTTTTGTCTTTATTTTCTTTGCTCTTTATGTGTATGGCTCTATTTGAAAATCTTGAAGCATAGTGACCAATATTTCCACAACTGAAACATTTAAAAGGAATTTTACCTTTGTACTTACCAGTGCCCTTTTTCAACTTACTTATGAAGTTAGCTTCAATATCATCTTCATCATCTTTTGAGTCTTCATCCTTCTCGGATTTTCTAGCTTTAAAAGTAGTTTCCTCCTTTACTCCATTTTTCAAACCAACTTTCCTTATTTCAAATGTAGACAGGGTACCAAACAATTGATCTCTACTGTAAGTACTAAAATCAAAAACCTCTTCAATAGCAGACACTTTTTCATTGTAGGAATCAGGAAGAGTTCTAAGAATTTTCTTTACTACTTTAGGTTCTTTGAATTGTGCACCAATACCTCTCATAGCACTAACAAGCTCATCAACTCTCTACATATAGCTTGAAATTATTTCATCCTCTTCCATTTTCAAGCCTTCAAATTGTGCCTTTAGATTTTGCAATTTATCTTGCTTGACCTTAGCATCACCTTCATAAATACTTTCTAACTTGTCCCAAACTTCTTTAGCAGTCTTTAAATTCATAACTTTTACCACTTCAAAGTCAGAAATACTATTCAAAAGAGCACACCTTGCTTTACCATCCACTTCAAAGGCTTTAATCTCATCTACAGTCGTTAGGCCATTTGAGGGTATGGTGTAACTGGTCTTTATCGCTCTTGAAACATCATATCCATGAGTTATTAGGAATCCTTCCATCCTTATCTTCCAGATGGCATAATTTGAACCATCAAACTTAAGACACTCCATCTTGTTCATAGTTTTGGATCAACCTCAAGCTGTTAGAATTCTTCACCGAGGAACCTTGCTCTGATAGCAATTGTTGAAATGAACAAGAAAACTAAGAGGGCGGGGGTGAATTAGTTGTAACTAATCACATTCATCACAAATCTCAAACAATTATTAGCTCCACATCCACTTTAATCTGTTATTAAGTATGAGCATGAAGTGCAAATAATAGAAAGCAATACCAACACAAGAAACACTAGATTTACATGGAAACCCCAATAAGGGAAAAACCAAGGTGAGGATTAACTTACAATATAAGAGTAATTGCAAAACCGTTTATAAGGAGGCTCACTGCCAAAGGGATCACTACCCAAGATAGGACTCATTGTCCAGAAGGGAGGCTCACTGCCTACAGACAAAGAAAGATAGAAATAAGAATTTTATACAAAGAACATTATCTCAATGCAACAAAATATCCACCACAACAATTCACACACATCCAAAACTTTGATCAAAGAATTGCAGACACCATCGAATCACTACTTTTAGGAGTCTAGCACATTGAAGTCCTCACTGCCTCAACTCACTTTCACACTATCGCTTGCATATACCTTGCTTCTCACACTTGTGTCACTTAATCCTTAACATCTTGTCTTGTATTTATACCATCTTCAATCTTAGAAACTTTGTCAAGGTTAGCAATACACTGGCGATGGATAATAATGAGAGTGCACCATTCCAACACTTAAATGGGACCAAAAACAACATCTTCGATCAATCACATGCTTCATTAATTGATACTTATCCTTCACATGACGTGTAAACACCAAGTCGTCCAAACCTAATGAAAACACCAATGAACTTTGAAGTACACACTTCCGCAACAAGAAGATAAAATGTGGACAACATAACATGCTTCAATTTATACTAGAAAACATCTTAGATACCTTCAAATTCATCCATAGCTACTGCAATAACCTTCAAACATAGAACACTTTTCCATCAGTCCATCTAGACTGTACAATCACAGTAATTTTGAAACTAGTCTTCTGGAGCACTAAACCATGAACAGTCTTTATGGATCATAGATAAATCCACTATAATCCTTCTTCCAGATCTGCAAGACTTAAAACAAACCAATGAAGGACTGGGGAGCAAATACATTTCTCCCAATCCATAAACAAAAAACTCTACCTGACAAGTTCATAAACCGATGAACTCAACTTTCACTTTACACCAAACCAAAAGCTATAATCCAGGATATATCACCCAAGGATTTCCTTAAAAAATACTTCAAATCCGCACAAGCATAGGATCAATAGAAAAGAAATGTGGAGCACGCACCGAAGCACATTCTGAACACACACACAACTTTGACTTCACTATTTATTAATTTTCTCAAAAGCACTTGGTAACTCATCATATTAGTACACCTACAAAGATAGCTCCATGTACTCACAACATCTCCACAATATCCCAACTATACATGCATAACTTATAATCTCTTGTTTCCTTTCTTCGCAACAACTTATATTGTGTTGACATCAATGACAACAACACCATACTCATTCATACTTGCAACAGGGTAACCTCTACAATTCCAAAAAACTAAGCTTAGGAAAACCTACATAGTCCTTGTTTGCTATTTATTTTGGAACATAAAATTCAAAGTTGAGTCTTCACCCCTATTTTTCTATGAATGTGTTTCTTTTCTTCCTACTATAGAATCTACTCTTTTTCTTTGTTGACAACTTGCTATTCTATCTTATTATGAGTTCCAAAATTGGAAATAACATCTTTACCCTTGTACAACCATGACCTTTTTCCTTCATCTCTTGTTGCTCTTACCTATGCCACTTCCTACCTTCTCTCCTCTTGTTTCCTAACAATTAAATCGCCATCTAGGAAGAAGTGTGAACCCCTCAAGAGCTTATTTTTGTTGAAAAGATGTTTCTTATCATACACGCTTGCCATGATGAATTTTATAGGCCTAGTTGTCTCTTCACATAACTTTTGCATCCTCCACACTTGACATATTTTTCCTTGCCAATGCAACTTGTCTTTTAAGAACTCAATTGCAAGATTGATAGTTCTTTTATTTTTTCCATAATCTCTTGAACCTTTGATAATTACATTTTCTTCTTTTTCTTGCCTATTTTGAGCTCTCTTACTTGCATTCTTTCAACCTAGGTGTTTGCTTCTTCCTCCAGACTAGAAAAATTTCTATCAACTTGGAGCCCATGTTTTGAATTATTTTGATATGTTTTCTTTGTTATTTATTTTGTCTTCCCTCTCTTAAATTTTTTTTGTTTAAGTGTTTGCACCTCACCTTGAGATTATTTGGAATTTACCACATCCCTATTGCTACTACTAATACTTCCATGGTTTTCCAAGCTAGCTTCATGCTTTTCCACTCAAGCTTCCTTGTTGTAGAGGAGGGGAACCGACCACTCAGTGGCTCTAGGTCACAGAGAGCCAAGAGTTGAAGGCTTCCCTAATCTACCTCAAGTTGGAAATTCTTTTAGAGAATTGGAGGATAGAGAACGGATAGCACTCTCAATGCTTCTATCACTCAAATAACCCAAGTTATATTTGTACTAAGTGAGTAGGTTTTTGGAACTCGTACTATACCTCAAACAACTCTCTACTAGAGGACAATAGAGCAGAATAGGGATGAAAACACGATGTGTTGGAATCTTATAGGTGCGTTAGCATCCATACAAACAAAAAGTTAAAAGACACATATAGAATAACAAAAAACCTACTAAACAACTTAACTGAAGGTTTACTTGTGATGAAAAAAGAAAGAAATAACAAAAAACCTAAGATAACGTAAGGAACATTATGAAAGAGAGGAGAACAAAGGTGGTGAGAAATAAACTTACAAAAGGTCTAATTCTCCCACAAGCTCCACACGAACGATCACCTACACATAGAAAAGCAACAAAAAATGGTGGGGTTGTTTCGGGGCTAGCCGCATTCAAACACCCGTTTTGGTGTTTTCACCTCCACGGACAACTAGATAGATAGAGAAATAGAAATATGATAAAGAAAGTATGTTGGAAAGGAAAATATACCAAACACTACAAAAGCACTATACTACTCAAATCCAACAACAAAGCAATAGTAAGTGAATGATACCACCCTCGACCAAAGGCACTCAAGGCCACTGAGAGAGAAATGGAAGTCTACAATCATGGAAAAGTCAACGTGGTTGTAGCAACATTGAAGGAAGTATCAAAGACACCAAGTTGCAGCTTCTGTGGTAGATGTGAAGAATGTTGTGATGTTGGAATGAAGCCAATAGTGCAACAAGTAGCCAAGAGATTGGCAAAGGATGCTCAAGAGTTGTCTAGAATTGTGAAGATGTTGAGATGAATGTGAAAGATAGGAATTTGAAGGTGAATTAGGAGGGAAAGAGCCATCCAAAGATCAATTGAAGGGCATAGATACGTTACACTTTAGCCCCAATGGTGAATGTAACGCCTCTGTAGATTCCAAAGGTAGGAATCCTGTCAGGATGGCAGTGCACCACGTAGATGTTCGTGCACTGCATGCATGTCCCCAACAGAAATTCCCCCACCAAAACTAAAGACAAGCACTAAGTGGATGGATTACAAATGAATGATGTGGAATTGAATTGTCGGGTTTTATTTTTAGAAGGTGAAGGATGTAAAAGGGGAACTTGCAAGGTGGATGCAAATTCACACCTATACATTTTTCCCCCACTTTAGTGAACATGAGTTCCAATGATTGTTTGGTAAAGTAGGTCGAAAGAGTTCCAAGAAAATATACCTAAACCATCAAGGAAGCAAACCACAATCTAGCATGCTCAAAAGCATAGGGCAAGCAAATGGCCCTGCATGTACTCTCTCCTGAAGAGGATTGAACAAAATGTGTCGTAGATCCATAGACCCATGAATGATGAACAAACGACTTTGTAGGTCCTTAGAGCTACATAGTTGAACAAAGAGATCTCAAGGAATGTAAGCACTTCACAAGTCCTTGGTCATGCAAAGAAGGCACCCAAGGTGCTCAGTCCTGAGGAATATCGATGTAAGAGGGACTCTGCAAAGTTAGTTTGAAAAGAAGCTTCACAGGCGCACCTGCAAAGCAACATGTTAATCTACAAACAAAACATGTTAGATATCAAAAAGAATCCATGCAAGCAGACAAGCAGACAATCACATGGACAGTTAACAATTGAAGGAAGAGATTTCAAAGGGGTCCCTCGAGAACCATTCAAAAGAAAATGGGTCCACCCAAGGGACACTCTATTTGAAAGTGAAATAGTATTTTTCGCAAATCAATTCAACATCAAGGAATCCTTTTGAAGTATTTCACTTCATCAAGGAATTCGAAAGGAAGAATGCCCCCTCACAAGGGGAAAGGTAGAAATTCACTCGCAAGAGAAGGTGCTCCCTCCTCGGAGGAATTTTTTTCAAATTCTTTCTTTAAAAACCCATGATGAAGGAAAAGTATTTCACTAGGGGTCCTTGTTGAGGAATGTAATTTTTTTGAAAAATGGAGATTTTCAAGAAGGGGTTTGTTGACCACCGAATACAACTTCTAAAAATCAGAGCAATATGAGAGCCCACCCTTAGGATGGTGCATGCCAAACACTAAGGAACATGGCATCCTAAGGAGAGAAAAGCAAGAATAAAAGAGATGTTGTGGCCCGTGGAGCATGATGAAATGTAACTGTGGTAATGTTGTCACACATGCGAGGGACAACACATAAGCTCCACAACATTACAAAGCAAGCAAAGAAGAGAGAAAGATAAAAAGAAAGGAAAAAAATGACATAATGAACAAGAGACAAGGGGATCTAATATTTTTGGGTCAGAGCTACTCATAAATGTAGATAGATTAGTATAATAATATATAAATGAATTTTCATCAAGCCCATTCTATATCAGGCCATGTGAAGAAAGCACATGAAGAGAAAATGAAAATAAAAAATTGGGTAAACATGGAACAAAGACCTAAATTCCCCCACCACTTTGCATCGTCCCCAATTATCAAAAGTCAATGCACAACAAAGAGAAGAATGATGTGACAAATAGAGGGATTTTTATGACATAAAACACTCTTGTATCCAAGCACCTATGAGGGTGACAAGGGTCATCCAGGATCATGTAAAACAAGCACGTGGGAACACATTACACACACACACAATCCAATCTATAGATAAAGAAGAGGTGACCCCTAGTCCTCATCAACCAAGAGGTCTTCATTCTCCCAATATAGATCATTATAAGGGGAGGGTGGATGAGCCTACAAGGGAAGAATATCAAGGGGGTACCCTTTGACCCTCTTGCAATAAGAGCCAAGGAAGAAGGCACCTCAAGGTATTCTCCACTCAATTCCTATGAGGTGAGCGTCAATGATTTCACAAAAATCACTGATAGGGATGGGACATCATCTATATAGTTGAACATGCACTTCACAGGAGTACCATGCATCAACTCAGTGGGAAATGGAGGCGGTGCCTGAGATCCACTATTAGGATCACCGAAAGACCTGGGAGCAGTGATGAACTTTGGAGATGTCGAGGCTTCCTCTGTCACTAGGATGGCACACGCCAATGCAAAACCACCCTCCAAAGAAGGAAAAAACTTCTTTTGACCCCCATTTCTAGCAGGGTTGTCCTCCATCTTCCACTTCATTGGAGGATGTGAAATCCCCATAGATGAAGCAGACAGTGTGGAGGAAGAGAAAAAAACTGTGGCAGACACCACTGAGGTATTCATCATGTCCATGGGTTTTAAAAATGACAGGATGTCTAGAAGGGACATCAGAATGGGATGCTCAACCTAAGGAGCAATGAATACTTGCACCCTCTTTAGGTGAGGATCATTCACGCTCGGAGGGAGAGCTAGGAGCACGACTAAGGTTGAGGGAATTGAAGCAAAAAGAGAGGAAGAGGAAACAATAGAAGGTGCTAAAGCGAGAGTTGTTGGATCCTCTTTCTTCTTCTGCAAGGTGGCCTACTCAGCGACTAAAGCCTTCCTCTGACGCTTGCTCTCACATGCAAGGCAGTTTCTATGGCTCTGGGAACTAGAGGCCACATCTTGAGAAGGGACAAAAGACTCCTATTCAGCCATTGGAGTATCCATCACATCCACTTCGAGTGGAGGGAGTGACTCTTGGACACGAAAATGAGGAAGAGATAGAGAGGATGATACAACAACATTAGAAGCAGGCTCGATCACCTTAGCAATGAGCCTCTTTCCATTCACTACCTTATATGTAGGTGTAGTAGGAGGCTGCAGAGGATTAGACATAGAGGATGCTCCACAAGGACTCTTCCCCTTACCATACAAAATGGGCCGAGGCACCATGGGTAAGACAAGAAGTTCAAATGTTGGACACTTAGGCTTCCACCAAGCAAGCACCATTGGACTCTCATACAATTGCGTAGGAGCATCTAAGTTGATGGCACCACAACAAGGCGAGAGGAAGTAGTAGGCGAGACAGTGGAAGAGGAAGAAGAAGAGTCTTGAGCACAGGTAGGCTTTCCCTTCCTCTTTCGAGAGGAAGAGGCAACTTGTTGTTGTGTCACAAGGTGTGTCATTTTTGGCTACCCCTTGTCCCCGGTCTTATACTTAATGTAATTTCAATAAAGTAGGTCCATTCAAGGAAAAAGCGAACCAATTAGGGTGGGCCAAAAATGATCCAAGGAATAACCCCCATGGGATACCAATTCTTGATACCCAGTGTCATGCATGACATGCATGACACCTTTGTGAGAGAGCTTAAAAAAATTATGATTAGTGAAAGCGATTTCATTCATGGAAGCTAGCCAAGGGATGCCCAACTTTATTCTGAACAGATCAAATTCCGGAAAGACATCGAAAGTAGTATCCATAGTTCTAGGTCCTACTAGGACAGAAAGGGTTATAGAACCATATGGAACAAGAGAGAGACTATCATGTGTACGTATAGTAGTTTTTGTCTTCTCATACTCCTTCCTCTCTAATGAATTTAGCCACAACATCTCCTCCATAATAAAATTCAAATAGCTCACAGGTCGACTAGGACTCCTGTCACAATGTTTCCATTGAGGCAAGCATGAATATATAGGGGAGAGGCTTTGTTATTCATGGGTAAGTCCCACGAGGTGAAAGTCACATCTGGTGAGCTAGTTGTAGGCTGAGGGGGAGGACTTGGAGTAAGCGACATCACATTTACGTATGTCAAGGCTTTAGGAGAAGCATAAGAGGGATCAATAATTAAGTTCACAAAGTGAGAAAGAAACGGGTATGTGTAAATATACAACTCACTATTTTCCTTAGCTATTGATTTATTCATGTTTTTCTTCTTACCATCGAGATGGATGTTACCATTGTTAATGTGATCTTGTATCTCATGACACAGGCACATGCAACATTCAGTATCATACCCATGGACACAATGATATTGGAAGAATGTGTTCCTATCATACCAGTTAGGATAAGGTTCCTTCAAAGGCCAAGAATATTTTAATGTTATAATCTTATCCTTCAATAAATTTTGTAGAATAGAAGAATAAGATTCAAATAGCTTAGTAAAAATTTTGTTGTGTTTGATGCCTCGATCGTTAGTTGCGGCGACTATATTTGTAACAAACTTTCCTTTCCTTGGAATTGACACTATAGATCTTCCTTTGAAATAGGAGTGTGAGGAGGATCCCTCAAACTAAACCACCATCTGTTGATACTACCACAATGAAACACACAGATGTGCAAAAGAAGGATATTTCATCAAGGAAAAATTATCCTGCCAAGCTCATTGTAGGTTGCCAATGAATACCTTCTGCACGTCCAAATCGGGTAGCAGGTAAGAGATTTGTGAAAAGAGTGCTTGGTATTACACAATAAAATCAATTATCTTCAATCTTCTTATGCTCTCCTTGCTTAAATCAGATGAGATCCAAGAAGGTCATCTTCAGACTGATGTTAGCCTGGAATTACCAAAGAAATTGATTGACCAGTTGATTGAATGAGGATATAGAGTTGTTAGGCAAGGAATAGTACCATTCTAGTGTTGTATCCTTGAGAGATCAAGGAAAAAAATAGCCATAAAAGCATCTTGGTGAAATAAATTCATACACATTACATTTAAAGCATATACGTGTGTTTGGGGATCCCCTTTACCACCATATTTTTCAAACTTGGAAATCTCTATTCCTTGAGGGAAAAGAGTGTTTAAGAATTCTACAGATAGGGGATTGTGTCAGAAGAAAGGCTAAAAGATGGGTTGAGTAGAAGCCTAAGACAAAATTGCTAACTAGTTTTGCATCTGACCCATGTTTTGAAGCAAAGCATCTAAATAGGGTCGTTAGACAATATAGGACCACTAGGGCCACCATTGTGCCCACCTCCTGAACCACCTCCTGAACCTCCGCCATGACCACTGTCGTGGCCCCCACTAGAGCCACCATCAGTTCCAACACCGTGACCACCACCAAAGCTACCCTTATGACCACCACCGACACCACCACTAGCACCACCATTGCTACCAAAACCACCACCACCACCCATTCCAATAGATCCCTACCACCAAGGGAACCAGGAGGAGTGAAGCTAAAGCTAAGGGGTATTCTACTTGCCTTGATTATGTCAGATGTTTGAGGAGCAAAGGAAATGTTGATCAAAGGGCCCATTTCGGCCATGCATACAAATGTTGTAGGCATCGAGACACTATCTATCTCTCATAGGCGTTGAGCATCGTCCCTTGAGTAGTACCTGATCTAGTGCTATACAAAGGGATGTATGCTTCAGTTAGATCAGTGAGGTCGTATAAGAAATATATTGCCCATCTAATCTTTTCCTAACGTATATATCACCTCATTAACAAGCCTAACAAATGTTGTCATATTTGGTACTTTCTACAAGTGATTTTTGAGGTCTAAGAAACTCCTATCTAATGCCATAAGGTCTTCCACATGAATATGTACAACTACATCCTCATCCACGAGCGAGGTTGTAGGAATGGGTACATGAGTGGTTTCATCAACAAAACCCATCTCGACTGTTCAAACCTCTTCTTGAGAAAAATGACTAGTAGTAAAGCCTGTGGTAAAGTTGGTAATGACCTTCTTCATATCCATTTGTAAGTGGCACACACTCCTAACAACATACCCGGAGGTTGTAGACTAGGTTGTGATGCTCATAAAACCCCAAAATACCCAATTCTGTAATGGTCGTCGAGTTTGAGGGAGAGAGTTTTAACACAAAGGAACATATACACATTGTTCACATTAGGTTTACCAAAATGTAGAGGAGGGGGACCAACCACTCAGTAGCTCTAGGTCACAAAGAGCCAAGAGTTGAAGGCTACCCTAATCTACCTCAAGTTGGACAAGTGTTTAGATAATTGGAGGATAAAGAATGAAAAGTACTCTTAGTGTTTCTATCACTCAACTAACCTGAGAGTTAGATTTGGACTAAGCGGGTAGGTTTTTGGAACTCAAACTATACCTTGGGCAGCTCTCTGCCAGAGGATAGCAGTACAAAACAGGGATGACAATGCGACATACTAGAGTCTTACAAGTGTGCTAGTATTCGTATAGATAGAAAGTGAAAAGAAAAACAAAATAACAAAAAACCTAATAAACAAATTAGCTGAAGGTTTACTTGTGATGATAAAAGCAAGAAATAACAAAGAAACTGAGATAAAATAAGGAATATTATGAAAGAGAGGAGAACAAAGGTGGTGAGAAATAAACTTACAAAAGGTCCAATTCTCCTGCAAGCTCCACATGAATGATCTCCTACACATATAAAAGTGGGGAAAAATGTTGGGATTGTTTTGGGGCTTGCCACAATCAATCCCTTCTTTTGGTGTTTCCACCTCCACGAACAACCAGATAGATAGAGAAATAGAAATATGATAAAGAAAGTTTGTTGGGAAGGAAAAGATACCAAAACACTACAAGAACACTATGCTATTCAAATCCAACAACAAAGCAATAGTATGTGAATGATACCACCCTCGACCAAAGTCACTCAAGGCCAATGAGAGAGGAATGGGTAAAAGCACAAAGTTGTGTCACACTTTTTAAAGGAAATGACCAACACTGATCCAAATTTTAAATTTGAATCACTAAAATTGACATATATGTTTTGAATTTTGAAGTGATGTAAACTAATGAAATATTTCCTTTTTAGTATATTTTATGTTTGCATTTTTTTTTTTTAAATGAAAATTTATTTGAATATAGTTTTTTTAATAAATTAACACTATAATTTAGTTGCTAAAAACTGAAGTCACATGGGATGTCAACCTTTATATAGTAATTTTTTATTTTTTCTCCTTCAATATTTTTGTGTGTATTTATAACTTGAAACTTTAGTGTATGGATATTTTTTTTTTCAATTTTGATAAATATATATTTTTAAATAAATATTAAAATGTGCACATATTAAAACATAGTTGTTTCAATTTGACGTCAACCTTCATATTATCTATTTATCTAAAATGGAAAAAAAAATTATACCCTCTTGATATAGATTCGTTTATCTAGTGCATTATATTTTTTTCAATTTTTTTAATAAGTTTTACTATTTTTCCTTGTCATGGTAATCAACCTAATATTTTGCATTGATAACCTACTTTAGTAAAAATAAAAGAAAAAATATAGATAATAATTTAATTATTAATATAATATATATATATATATATGAAAACTAGACTTATGGATCTACAAAAGGGTATTTTTATATTTTTTTTAAAATGTTATTTACATGAGAAGAAATACTTAAAACATCAATTTTTCAAATAGATCTATTTTTTTGGTAAATTGACCTCAAAGTGGTGCTACATATGCATTTAGCCAACAATTTTAGTTGGAAAAGTTGTGGATATATCTAACTTAGCTAGAATGAATCTTACAAGATCATATGTTTGACCAAAATATATATTTTTAGTTAGAAATACTATAATTCACTCGTGTTGATAAATTGGCTAAAAGTCTAACACAACTTTGTACTTTTACTCGAATGCAAGTCTACAATTGTGGCAAAGTCGATGTGGCCACAACCACGTCAAAGGAATTTTCCTAAGACACCAAGTTGCAGCTTCTGTGGTAGATGTGAAGAATGTTGTGATGTTGGAATGAAGCCAATAGTGCAAAAAGTAGCCAAGAGATTGCAAAAGGATGCTCAAGAGTTGTCCAGAATTGTGAAGAAGATGAGATGAACGTGATAGATAGGCATTTGAAGGTGAATTAGGAGGGAAAGAGTTGTTCAAAGTTTAGTTGAAGGGTGAAAATACATAACACTTCGGCCCCAATGGAAAATGTAACACCTATGTGGATTCTAGAGGCAGGAATCATGTCAGGATGACAATGTGCCGCACAGACGTTTGTGCGCCATGCGCGGGTTCCAAATAGAATTTCCCCCACCGACACTAAATACAAGAACTAAGTGGATGGAGTACGGACGAATGATGTGATTTTTCTAAGGTGAAGGAAGTAAAAGGGGAACTTGCAAGGGGGGTGAAAATTCACACCTATACACCTACCTAAAGAGCTTCTTGTAACATTTCCACTTGTTCCTTTAAAACATTATTACCTTCCAGTAAGGACTAATTTACTAGTGTGATCTCATGGATTTTGAGGCCCCTTTTATGTTCTTTGATTTTCAAAGCCTTTGGCCTCTTGGAATTTAACAACTCTTGCACATAAAGGTCTAAGAATCAAGTAAGAGGTGTGGAAGTGAGGTTGTAAATGATAGATTCTTCTCTACCTCTTTTTCCCTTAGACCTTTTACCACAACAAACTAGTAGTAGATAAGGATGTTGAGTAGGTCTACTACAATACTAGGGTTCAACCTAGTTATTTTTCTTGAGCCCTATGTGTGGTCGTAGTGGGTTTTCTTTATTCATTTTGTTCTCCCCAAACCAACTGGTACATTAAAGGTTTGATTTGATAGTTGGTTGTGCTCTTGGTAATTTCTCACGAAAATTAATGGGTTTGACACATCAATTGATGCACTTGGGCATTCAAATTTAAGAGGGTTTGGTCTATATGTTCTCGCAAATCAAATCTTTCCTAATCTTAGGTAGATTTCTCCTCTCTAAGGCATTGATATTCTAACAAGGTGGGCCTTGTGATTATTTTGAAGATGTCTTGACACGAATTTCAATTCCCCACTAAAATCAAAGATAGCAAGATGTTAAATATATTTTTTTCTTGGAGAGGAAAAAGGGTTGGTTGCTAGCATGGTTGTGTTATGCCTTGCATAACCACCCCATTTTTTTTTGGAAAAAAATGGGTCCCCCTTTTGTCTTTTCCCTTGGGCCTTTGGTTTTCTACCTTAGGCGTTTTCCTTTCAAAGTTCTGTCGAAGGCGGAATCGGAACCAATACCGGACTTGGAATTCCTTCCAAGTTTCTGGTCTTGTTCCATCCCCGGTTCCGATTATGACGGGTTCTTTGTCTTTCTTTGGTTCTTTCTCAGAATCGGGTCTGTTCTGAATAGGAAGGTTAAACTTCCTCTAAAGTTTCTCTTCAGATATTGGCCCGACCCCAACTCCATCTTTCCCTTTCTCTCTCTTTGTCGTCGGGTTCTTCCCTTCGCGTTTTGGTTTTCTTTGGCGGGCCTGGAATTGGAGCGGATTTCGAACCTGGAATTCCTTCCAGGTTCCGTTTTCTTTTCCTTCCTCAGTCCCGATTCTGCCATTTTTTTTTTTTGCCTTTTGTGCCTTTTTGTTTTGTTCTGGCGGACTCGGAACCGGAACTGCAACTGAACCTTGAAACTTGAAAAGGTTTCTGGTTCGGGTTCCGTTCTGGTCCTGGTTCCACTGTGTTTGATTTTTCTCCCGCCCTCGCTAGTTTGAAAGCGAGGGATGTGGTTTCTGGGTCATGTTCCATCCTGGTCCCGGTTTCGCCGAGACTTGTCTAAATTTGTTTCTGGTTCTGTCCTAGTTCTACCTCCGCCAACTTTAAGGAGGGCGGTGTGTTTTCGTTTCGGTTTGGTTCTGCCTCAATTGGATTTCGGGTTTTCTCTTGAGTTCAGGATTTTCCACCTCATTTGGATTTTCCCAGATCTCGCTCGAACTCCAGCTAAGCGTTGTTGTTTGGGGATTTTTTGCTCCTTGCAGAAATCCGCGTGGACCAGATTTTCACAAATTTCTTTCTCCCCCGGATTTTCCTGAAATTTGTTATTCCCTATTTGTTCTAGGTTTCCCAGAATGTCATCTCCTTCGCGGAAATCTGTTCCACACGGATTTCCTCAGAATCTGGTGGAATGTGAAGTATGGAGTAGTTAGGCTAGTTAGTAAATAGTGATGCATTTTTTATTCATTTATGCTATTTTGAGATCTCACATGTTGTTCCTTGATTGAAAATGATCGGATTAAGTTTCTAATGGGTTTTTTCATGCTTATTTCGTTGGAATCCACCTAGCTCGGAATTCTCTGAAATTCCCCTAGCTTGGATTCCGCAGGTCAGCCTGAAACCCGAACTGTTTGTATGATCATTTTGTTTGAAGATCTAATGGCACCTTACTGACATGGAATTCATTTCAATGATGATTTTGATTAATTGACTACTGTTTGTATTCTCTTTACTACGACTTTCTTTGTTGAATGCGGGATTAAACCCTACACATGATGATATTTTCCAAGGGAGCTTAGCTGGAATACATTCCCCAGTCCAGTTGGTCATAAAAATTAGCTAAGAAGAAAGTCGGCAAGACCTTGCAGATGTCTTACTGACTACTAGTGCATTCTGCTCAATCTATGTTTGTGTTGCCTATCGACAAGACCCCAGAGGTGCCACAGCGATCAGAAATCACATACAGGCATCTATCACCAAGACATCATTCACTGTCTTAGCGACTAGGAGTTTCCTATTGGCATAAGTTTTCCCTTTGGGGAAGGGTCTTGGCGAAATTTCCATGTCTCACCGACTAGTGCATATAGGCATACACTTCGACGGGAGTTGTTCTCTTCAATATGTCCTCTCACCGAATGTCAGGACTCTTGCCGAAGGGGAAGGGTTTGCATATCAGCAAAGCAAGATAATGTCACCAAGAAGTCTCGATGAATGGGTGTAGTCTCGCCGACAAGGGTGTCTTCGAAGAGAGTGTGGGCGTTCGGCGTAATGTCTCACCAATGAAATATAGTCACAGCGACAAAAGCGGCTTCGGCGGGAGTCATCTTCTTCGGCATATGGTCTCGAAAAATTCATAAAGTCACACCGACATGCCACAGAGGGTTTTTATCAGTGGTCTTCGGTGAGAGAATTAATAAGTCTCGGTGACCAAAGAGTGAACATGCAGAGGCTTTCGCCAAGACATGAGGTTTCTATACGACATCTCCCCGATAAAGGAAGGTTACAATGACGCATGTGAAATGAAAGAACCCATGTTGGCATGACTACAGGAAGGTCTCCCTGAAATGAAAGGATTGCCAAAAGATGATGCCTTCGACATAGTGTCTTGCCGAATAGGGAAGTCACGCCGAAAGGCTCTAACTCAGGGAGACTCATAATGAATGCAATAGATTCAGTAGGATGTCCTGCCGACCCGAGAAGGTCTTGGCGACACAAAGGAGGGTCACCATAGGTCTTTCCGACGGAAGAAGATCCATCAAAGGTTCAAGCCCGACGATAATTTTTCCTTCGGCAGGACGTCTGGCCGAAACGAATAGGTCTTGCCGAAGGGTCACTCTTCAGTATGACATGATGGTCTCAATATAAGGTCTCACTGATGTAAGATTGTCTCAGCGAAAGGAAAAAAGAAGCTTGCTGAAAGATTTGCATTCTTTCCAAGAAGTCTCAGCGACTATAAAGAGTCACGCCGATAGGATGTCCCTTCGGGGAGAGGAAAGGTATGCGCCAAAAGGTCTGGCCGACATTCAGGAGTCACACCGAAACAGAATGGGCTCAGTGGGGAGAAAACAATCTTGGGGAGACTCCATAAGCATAAAGGGGTTTGATGAAAGGTCTCCCTAAGATTGAAAGGTCTTGCCGATGTAGAGTGTGTTCGGGGAGAAAACAAAAGCTTTGCCATGTGGTCTCAGTGAAAGAAAACAATCTCGGGGAGACTCCATAAGCATAAAGGGGTTCGATGAAAGGTCTCCCCGAGATTGAAAGGTCTTGCCGATGTAGAGTGTGTTTGGGGAGAAAACAAAAGCTTCGCCATGTGGTCTTAGTGAAAGAATGTGGTCTTTCCGATAGGTTTTGCAAGTTCGATATGATTTCTACAGCTCACTGAAACATCTCACTGACTATCTTTTGTCATGTCGATAACTGCACAATGGTGAAATCGCATTGAGGAGACACTGATGGTGTCTCACTAGCATGTGATACTGTTCGGACCATTTTGACCGCCTTATGAAGCTCGTGTGGCATATGTCCGACCAACCAGAAGAAGGCCAACAGAGTGCAGACTAAGTGGACTCCTTCTAAGAACAGATGGAAATGGATCGACTCGGGTGAAATGCAAAGTTCTTCAGCGAGGCCCGATGGTGTTCCAGAAGACGGTCAACGGACAAAAAGGTCCAGAATAGAAAGGAGGCTGAAGGAAGGATCTGTGACTCACAAGGACAGTTGTAATGACCACTGACAGGCAGGTCAATATTAATGGTGATATTTTGAGTATTCAAGACTGCCCTGAGATAGAGTTCGACGGTGGACATAAAGACAAAAGAATTAATGTTGTAGATGCAAAAGATCTACAGATCTTTCCCATCAATCTTTTATCAGCATGGACAATGAGGATTCACATTGAATGCACAAATAACTTTTTTCAAAAGATCTGAGAGTCGACTCTCCTACAGGAAGCAGATATTTTGTAAAACCCTAATGCAGGGGGATGACGCATTCTTTTTGTTGCATTCTATATATAAGGTTTTCTTTCCTCTTTGTAAAGGGGAGAACCAATGTAGCTCTTCTAGATTAGAACTTTGGAGTTAGAACGGGTAGGATTAGAATAGAATAGGAATAGAGGGGATAGAAGCTGATCCTGATTCTTTGTAATAGGACCTTCTTTTGTGTTCTTGGAGTAGGAGTTAGATTCAAAATAGACTGTAATGTGTCTTTCAGTTTCCTTAGTGTAAATGGAAACAATTTGAAATCACAGATTTTCTATACACTGGTGATTGTGCCAGCTTTGTAAATGTTGCTTATTTGTCTCACTAATAGTAGAAGCAACCAGATTAAAATCTATTTCATGTTGTGTTCCAGAATGGTGTTTTTCTTAAGTTAATCATCTGATTTGGGAAGCTCTCAAGGAATGAAGTTTTATTTTATGTTTTGTTTGAATGGTAATTTGCAATCTGCTATTGAAATCAGCACTGTGAATGAATGAAACTGTGTGTTAGTCACAAGTTAAGTTTGTTCTACAGTTTTAGTTAGGAATTCCTTGAAA
The DNA here is from genome assembly GCA_007258455.2 of Sequoia sempervirens. Lineage (NCBI taxonomy): Eukaryota > Viridiplantae > Streptophyta > Pinopsida > Cupressales > Cupressaceae > Sequoia > Sequoia sempervirens. The sequence goes on along the minus strand of VDFB02070130.1, from coordinate 141,769 downwards.
GGAAACAGGTCTGGTTAATTGGGATGAATTATTACTCTTTTATGTTCCAAAGCCCTGATCCATCTCTTTTTCTATTTATTTAAAACCCCAGTTAGAGTAGGTTTAAGTTTATGTCTAACCCAAAAAGATCCAAAAGCTCAACACCAGCAGGCCCCTTGAATATTACTGTTACATTGACCACTGAGGGAAATCAGCATAGTTGAGAACCAACTACAAAGACCTTGGTAGCTAAGGCATTCATGTGTTGCCTTTCTCTTTCAGGAGAAACAGAGTAGCAATATTCTGTTTGCATGTTGTTGTGCCAAAATTTCCATCAACAGAGACTGGTGCTAGAAAGAGGGCCCTATGAGTAATTGCGGATCATTGTGAGTTGGAGTGGGCTAGGTCTGGGAAGACCCAACTCTGATGGGTAGCCTTTTGCATATACCAAGATTTTTCCATGAAATCCCTGGTCATCTGTATGATAGGCTTCCTTTATTTTTTTCTAGCACTGGGAAAAATGCTTCTGAACATCTTGAAACTTGCAGGTGTATATTAATTTTTCTTTAGGTTCAGCATTAGGATATCATCTACCAGTTATTCATCAAAACACTTCAAGGTACAACAAGGCAATGGTGTGATAATCTACCATCAGAATCTATTTATTCATGGATAGAACTAGAAATCTCATTCTTAGATCAGTTTGATCCTCATGCTCAACACCCACTACATGAATTTGCAGTTACAAAAAGGATACCATTAGAACCCATTCATCAATTTAATCACAAATTCTTGTTCATGTATCAGAGGGTTCAATCTTTGGATTTGGTTGTTGATAATCTTATACTGATAGAACATTACTATTGGGGTTTAAATTTTTCATTGGCAACCAAAGTCAAAGGTTGTGGTGAAGCTACATCCTTGTAGGATGCTTTGAAAAAGGATCTCTTATTGGCACAATTTGGAGGTGACACTAGAAATTCGGATAGTCAAACTCAAGATTATAACCCTCTTGTACTTACAAACTGCCATCATCTACAACCTTATGCCACTCCACCCACCGTCCCTACCCAGATGCAATCGTTCTCACCAAGCAGATATCACCTTCTTAATGGTCCAAGCACCACATTTTCCCATACCCCATATCAATTCAATCACACACAAGACCACTGGGAGAACTCATCCCTGCAAAATCCAATCACAGAGTTAGGTACCCCACTCGTCAATGAGGTTGTGACCATATCATCTCTTTTCAGTCATCTTCCAAAGCATAGTCCATTACATCACAATGAAGTTGTGGGTGAAACATTTGATTCGCCAGAATATAATTTTGATGACTTGTTTGGTAAAAGGCATGAAATGGATGTAAATCCAGAGCATAATGGTAATCTCAAGGTCAAATCTAGCTTTGTTGAGAACGCTAGTACTAACGATGGCTATGAAGGAGATGAGGTAAACTCTTCTGACCAAGATGAGAATTAGAGTGATGAGGGATGGATAGAGAGACATGGTTCATGTTGGATTGATATCCCTCGTATGCAAAATCAAATAAGGGAGAAATTAGAAGAGCTGGGAGACTTGAAACTATCAGAACTTGTTGGGCCAAGTGGATGTAGGATACATCAAACTGATCAACACTCTCAGATGGATTGCCATGTCTTCCTAGGAAGAATGGACTTGTATTTCAAGCAACTGATCTCTATTGAAGGGATATTAATGGAAGATCCTTGGAGTACATATCCTCCCAATGAAGAGGATGAAACAATTAGCACACATGAAAATGATAATCAGTTCATCCAAAATGATGAGAGTGACTGTGTGAAGAGATTCAATTCTTCCCTATCTTTTGATAACCTACATCTTTGCATTAAGATGGATTCAACAATTGATGAAACTCCTCTACCTAGTGCAGACCTGATAGAAGTGGAGAATGGATTCATCAATGCATTCATAGATTCTTTTATGATGGGGAATGAGGAAGAAACACACTTTGGTGGGTTAGTGCAAGAAGATGACTCTGCTGATTTAAGTGGTAGACGGATTGGAATAGATAACATGCTTCAAGATGAGATTGCCAATAAACCTGATGGTCAAAGACAAGGACTCAAATGCCCAAATAAAATCATAAGGGAAGAAATTCAAGTTGATGTGCAGATCAGTCAAGTGTTCCCTGAGGAAATTCATGACGCAGTACATTTGGATGAAACAGAGGAATGTTAAGAAAAGGATCAAGAGGTTATCTCAGACGTTGAATCTCTTTAGCATAACGAAGAGAGTGAGACAAGGGAGTATCTTCTTGATTTTGATTCTAATTTCTCAAATGTGTTGTTGGAAGAAATTCCTTCCTTAGTATCCGCTAATCAATTTGTTTTTTATGCTAAGTGGCATGTTCTTGTTGATGATATGGATGAATATGAAGTGAAAAGTTTTCCTGGCTCTGACTTCGTCCATTCAAATGAGTTTGAAGAAGATCCTTGTTCACCATGTGCTAGTATCCCTGACATCAATGATGATAAGCTGGAGGCAGATTCTCAAACCCTTGGGGATGACATGTTTCAAGAGAATGTTCAAAGACTTCATCTCAAGAAATTCAGAAAATTTTTGACTTCGTGCCCGAGATGAATACAAAGATGCTGGTGAGTGAATATACTGACTGCAAGACAAACCTTGATTCAGTGGTATTCCACGAGCTGAGACCTCGTGAAGAGGAGATAATACACCACAAGCCTGCATTGGTAACTAGAAATCTTCAAGATCAAGTGGTGTCCTTTCATTATCCTCTGTGTTTTGATGATTTTCAGTTTGATTATGGCATTGAGGATAGTAAAACATGTTTGTGGGTAAATCATGGAAAAAATGAGAACCCACAACTGATAATATTTCAACATTTATGCCCTCAGAATGAACTTATTGTATACAAGCTTTATATTTCTGAGTATAAAGATAAATTTTCTAGGTTTAGAACTATGCCTAGTAAGTTAAGACTGTTGCACATAATGAAAAATCAGTCAAGTCAATGTACAAATTTTTACAGTCTTGTGTTTGCAAAGTTTGGCTTTGGAGTTAGTTTAGGATTAGGATTAGTTAGTATTAAGTTTTTGGTTTGGCTAGTTTTCTTTATGTTCTGTTTGTAGATAGTTTGTTTCTCTGTTTGTAAATATTCTATTTGCTTGTAAATAGCTTTGTTGTTTGTTTGTTTGTCCTTTCTTTTTATCTTTTGTTTATTTTGTTCTTTTTGTTTCTGTTTTGTTTTGTTCTTTGGGGGTTTATTTGTTTCCTTCCATCTTTGGAATGGTGGTTGTTATCTGAAGCATACTTTGGTCATTTGGAGAGAAATGGCTTAGATATTTTTGGGCTTTCTAGTTGGATGATTTTGTCCTAAACTCTTTGTTTTATGCCCATTGCCAATAAGAGTTGTGGAAGGTTTTGAAAACAAGGTGCACAGTAAAAGACCTTCATTAGCTCCTCTGAATCTATCACAAATCCGTAAGATCATCTCCTCTTGTAATGGTATATTTGTCCTAGGGTGATAGTGTTGCAAGTTTTGAGTGAAAAATTCGATCTCCCAAGTGCTGTTATGAGGTCCATGGTAGTTTTCAACCCAGATCAAATGTTAAACATCTGACATATTGAAAAAGAACTAAATGAAATATCTGAAACTCTATGAGAAAACAAAAAAAAAAGTGAAAAGAAAAGAATTATCTAAAGAAAAAGAGAATTCAATATGAATGGGTGATTCCAGTATCTCTACCGAGGCTATGGACGCCTGACTGGCAGTAGAGAAATGCTATAGGAAAACTAGAGGTATCTCCATCGGGGCTATGGACGCCTGACTAGCAGCAGAGCAATGCCCAGGATATCATTGCACAACAGTCAGAGGGAATCAACTCATGTAGCTCAAATCTTGCACATTGTTGTTCAAAAGATGAGAAAAACTTCATGAGAGAATGATGCACAATCAAGCACACACCTAGATTTAGGGGTAGCTAGTGTTGGCTTACATTTTGAGATTCTAACTCTGCCTTGCTTGTTATAACTGACCTAGCTGGAGTTGTGATGTTCATGAACCCAGAATTCTGGGTAGTTGAATATTAATGAAAATGGTTAAACCATTTTCCCAGCCGAGTTGCCATTTGGTATGCCTTGCATAACCACCCCATTTTGTCTTTTCCCTCGGGCCTTTAGTTTTCTGCCTTAGGCATTTTCCTTTCAAAGTTCTATCAGAGGTGGAATCGGAACCCATACCGGACTTGGAATTCCTTCCAAGTTTTTGGTCTTGTTCCATCCCTGGTTCCGGTTCTGACGGGTTCTTTGTCTGTCTTTGGTTCTTTCTCGGAATCGAGTCCGGTTCCGAATAGGAAGGTTAAACTTCCTCTGAAGTTTCTCTTTCATATTTTGTCCTGACCCCGACTCCGTCTTTCCCTTTCTCTCTCTTCGTCGTCGGGTTCTTCCCTTCGCGTTTTGGTTTGCTCTGGCGGGCCCGGAATCGGAGCAGATTTCAAACCTGGAATTCCTTCTAGGTTTCATTTTCTTTTCCTTCTTCGGTCCCAGTTCTGCCATTATTTTTTTTCCTTTCACGCCTTTTTGTTTTGTTCTGGTGGACTCAGAACTGGAACTGGAACCGAACCTTGAAACTTGAAAAGGTTTCTGGTTCGGGTTCCGTTCTGGTCCCAATTCCGCTGTGTTCGGTTTTTCTCTCGCCCCCGCCAGTTTGAAAGCAAGGGATGTGGTTTTTGGGTAGTGTTTCGTCTTGGTCCTAGTTCCGACGGGACTTGTCTAATTTTGTTTCCGGTTCTGTCCTAGTTCCGCCTCCGCTAGCTTTAAGGAGGGCGGTGTGTTTTTGTTTCGGTTTGGTTCTGCCTCAGTTGGATTTAGGGTTTTCTCCTAAGTTTGGGATTTTCCACCTCATCTGGATTTTCTCGGATCTCACTCGAACTCTGGCTAAGTCCTGTTGTTCGGGGATTTTTTGGTCCTCGCAGAAATCTGTGTGGACCGAATTTTCCTGATTTTTCGGTCTTCCCGGAAATCCGCGTGGACCGGATTTTCGCGGATTTCTTTCTCCCTCGGATTTTCCCAAAATCCGTTGTTCCCTGTTTGTTCCGGGTTTGCTGGAATGTCATCTCCTTTGCGGAAATCCGTCCCATGTGGATTTCCCCAGAATTTGGTGGAATGTGAAGTATGGAGTAGTTAGGCTAGTTAGTAAATAGTGATGCATTTTTTATTCATTTATGCTATTTTGAGATCTCACATGTTGTTCCTTGATTGAAAATGATCGGATTAAGTTTCTAATGGGTGTTTTCATGCTTATTTCGCTAGAATCCACCTAACTCAGAATTCTTTGAAATTCCCCCTGGCTTGGATTCTGCGGGTCGGCCTGAAACCCGAACTGTTTGTATGATCATTTTGTTTGAAGATCTAACAACACCTCACTGACATGGAATTCATTTCAATGATTATTTTGATTAATTGACTATTATTTATATGATCTTTACTATGGCTTTCTTTCTTGAATGTGGGATTAAACCGTACACATGATGATATTTGCCAAGGGAGCTCAGCTGGAATACATTCCCCAGTCTAGTTGGTCATAAAAATCAGCTAAGAAGAAAGTCAGCAAGACCTTGCAGATGTCTTGCTGACTACCAGTGCATTCTGCTCAATCTACATCTGTGTTGCCTATCGGCAAGACCCCAGAGATGCCACAGCGATCAGAAATCACAAACAAGCATCTATCACCAAGACATCATTCACTATCTTAGCGACTAGGAGTTTCCTATCAGCATAAGTTTTTCCTTCAGGGAAGGGTCTTGGCGAAATCTCCATGTCTCACCGACTAGTGCATACAAGCATACACTTCGGCGGGAGTTGTTCTCTTCAATATGTGCTCTCACCAAATGCCAGGAGTCTTGCCAATGGGGAAGGGTCCGCATATTGACAAAGCAAGATAACGTTGCCAAGAAGTCTCGACGAATGGGTGCAGTCTCGCCGACAAGGGTGTCTTCAAAGAGAGTGTGGGCATTCAACATAATGTCTCGCCGATGAAATATAGTCACAACAACAAAAGCGGCTTTAGCAGGAGTCATCTTCTTCGGCATATGGTCTCGGTGAATTCATAAAGTCACACCAACATGCCACAGAGGGTTTTTATGAGTGGTTTTGGGTGAGAGAGTTAATAAGTCTCGGCGACCAAAGAGTGAACATGCGGAGGCTTTTGCCAAGACATGAGGTTTCTATACGACATCTCCCCGATAAAGGAAGGTTACAGCGACACATGTGAAACAAAAGAACCCATGTCGGCATGACTACAGGAAGGTCTCCCCGAAATGAAAGGATCGCCAAAAGATGATGCCTTCGGCATAGTGTCTTTCTGAATAGGGAAGTCACGCCGAAAGGCTCTAACTCGGGGAGACTTGGAACGAATGCAACAGGTTCGGTAGGACGTCCTACCGACCCGAGAAGGGCTCGGCGACACAAAGAAGAGTTGCCATAGGTCTTGCCAACGGAAGAAGATCCATCAAAGGCCCGAGCCTGACGATAATTTTTCCTTTGGCAGGATGTCTGGCCGAAACGAATAGGTCTTGTCGAAGGGTCACTCTTTGGTATGACATGATGGGCTTGGTATAAGGTCTCACTGATGTAAGATTGTCTCAGCAAAAGGACAGAAGAAGCTCGCTGAAATATTTACATCCTCACCAAGAAGTCTCAATGACTATAAAGAGTCACACCAATAGGATGTCCCTTCGGGGAGAGGAAAGGTATGCGCCAAAAGGTTTGGCCGACATTCAGGAGTCACACCGAAACAGAATGGGCTTGGCGGGGAGAAAACAATCTCGGGGAGACTCCATAAGCATAAAGGGGTTTGATGAAAGGTCTCCCCTAGATTGAATGGTCTTGCCGATGCAGAGTGTGTTCGGGGAGAAAACAAAAGCTTCGCCATGTGGTCTCAGCGAAAGAAAACAATCTCGGGGAGACTCCATAAGCATAAAGGGGTTCAATGAAAGGTCTCCCCGAGATTGAAAGGTCTTGTTGATGCAAAGTGTGTTCAGGGAGAAAACAAAAGCTTCGCCATGTGGTCTCAGCGAAAGAATGTGGTCTTGCTGATAGGTTTTGCGAGATCAATATGTTTTCTACAGCTCGCCGAAACATCTCACCGACTATCTTGTGTCATGTCGATAACTGCACAATGGTGAAATCGCATCGGGGAGACACTGATGGTGTCTCACTGGCATGCGATATTGTTCAGACCATTTTGACCACCTTATGAAGCTCTCGTGGTGTATGTATGACCAACCAGAAGAAGGCCAATAGAGTGCAGACCAGGTGGACTCCTTCTAAGAACAGATGGCAATGGATTGACTCGGGTGAAATGCAAAGATCTACAGTGAGGCCCGATGGTGATCCAGAAGACGATCAATGGACAGAAAGGTCCATAATAGAAAGGAGGCCGAAGGAAGGATCTGTGACTCACAAGGAAATTTGTAATGACCACTGACAGGCAGGTCAATATTAATGGTGATATTTTGAGTATTCAGGACTGCCCTGAGATAGAGTTCGACGATGGACACGAAGACAAAAGAATTAATGTTGTAGATGCAAAAGATCTACAAATATTTCCCAGAAATATTTTATCAGCATGGACAACAAGGATTCACATTGAATGCACAACCAACTTTTTTCAAAAGATCTGAGAGCCGACTCTCCTATAGGAAGCAGATATTTTGTAAAACCCTAATGTAGGGGGACGCCACATTCTTTTTGTTGCATTTTGTATATAAGGCATTCTTGCCTCTTTGTAAAGGGGAGAACCAATGCAACACTTCTAGATTAGAACTTTGGAGTTAGAACAGGTAGGATTAGAATAGAATATGAATAGAGGGGATAGAAGTTGATCCTGATTCTTTGTAATAGGACCTTCTTTTGTGTTCTTGGAGTAGGAGTTAGATTCAGAATAGACTATAATGTGTCTTTCAGTTTCCTTAGTGTAAATGGAAACAATTTGAAATCACAAATTTTCTATACACTGGTGATTGTGCCAGCTTTGTAAATGTTGCTTATCTATCTCACTAACAGTAGAAGCAACCAGATTAAAATCTATTTCATGTTGTGTTCCAGAATGGTGTTTTTCTTAAGTTAATCATCTGATTTGGGAAGCTCTCAAGGAATGAAGTTTTATTTTATGTTTTGTTTGAATGGTAATTTGCAATCTGCTGTTGAAATCAGCACTGTGAATGAATGAAACTGTGTGTTAGTCACAAGTTAAGTTTGTTCTACAGTTTTAGTTAGGAATTCCTTGAAAGGAAATAGGTCTGGTTAATTTGGATGAATTATTGTTCTTGTCTATTCCAAAGCCTTGATCCATCTCTTTTTATGTTTATTTAAAACCCCAGTTAGAGTAGGTTTAAGTTTATGTCTAACCCAAAACGATCCAAAAGCTCAACACCAGCAGGCCCCTTGAATATTACTGTTACATTGACCACTGAGGGACATCAACACAGTTGAGAACCAACTACAAAGACCTTGGGAGCTAAGGAATCCATGTGTTGCCTTTCTCTTTCAGGAGAAACAGAGTAGCAATATTATGTTTGCATGTTGATGTGCCAAAATCGCCATCAACAGGTTGGTTGTATAATGAACTATCATGGTGTCCTTACTCACACCTTTTTCTATTGTGTCACTTTTTCTTGTGTTGTTGTGATCAATGATGTCTTTCTAAGATTGTTTATTACTTGTTCTTTCTTGTTATTGATACATCATGAATTCCTAATCTCGTTGACCGAACCACAAAGGAATAATGCACTAGTTGTCTATCTCTATTGTTCCCCTTGCAAGGGATCGTCCTATGTGCAATGATCTTTCCTAGTTTGCAAAGGATGCCTATGTATTTACAAGTATAAGTGTATTTTGGCAGGATCCCTTGGGTCTTCATGGTCATTTGCGTTGGAAAGTGATTAGTCTGTGGGGGTGTAATATGTTTATGTGGTACCTAGTGGGTTGTCCCCTTTTGTGGTTGCAACAAGCGCTCTTTTTCATGTTGTTGAGGTTGGTTCTTCTTGTAGGTGGATGTTCTTTTGTAGTGTGTTCTTTACCCATGATGGTCACTTCTCAATTGCATGTGGATTTGTGAATGTATTGTTGTTAGAGTGATACTTGGTCTCTTATGTTGTCACAAGTGTTGCAACAATCATGTGTTTTTTTGCGAGTTCTTGTTGGTGGTATGCTAATGGTAGCTCTTGTAATGCTTTAGATCTTCATTCACCTACATCCCTTGTATTTTCTAATCCTTGTACATGCACACACTTTCCAACTTATCATATGTTGTCCAATCTACCTATCCTCCAGATGGTTGGGATGTATTCAAGTGAAGTTCAAATAAATAATCACCAAACACTATTCATCTCATATATCCAACTTTACTTCTCGGTTCTCGAGTTACATTTGAAATTGTTGGCATTGTGGTTGACGTCAAAGGTGGTTAGTAGCCTCCTCACCATCAATATTACTTTTTAAGAAGAAGAAAAGATTTTAACATTCACGAGGTTAAAAATAGTCTATGGAATAATCAACCTTGTCATTTTTGTTTCTACATTTCAATAGTTTTCCTATTCAAGGTGATGATGAGCTCCCCCAATTTCTTTGCAATCCTCTCGTTGAATAAGCTATACCAAAAACTAGTTGTCAATATATTTACATGTTTGTTTGTGATGTCCTTGAAGGAATTGTTAAAGTATTACATCATAGACTGTTTAGGTTAGATTTTTTTAAAATAAAAAGGGTGTTAATTTATTATAACGTACATGTTAGATAATAATTTAGTAATAAATAAAAAATGTTGATTTATAATAAATTAGTTTTAGGAAGTTAAATTCTCGTGAGTTAGTTTGGTATGACAAAAGAAGGCTTTAAAAATCCATTTGTATTGAATTCAAAATCACCAGAGATAAATAAAATATATTAAATATTCTATATTTTCTCCTTCTGTGCAATTATGGTGTAATTATGTGAATTTGGTCACCATTTTAATAGGCATCACACTCCATAAGTGTTTTTTCTTATTCCACAACCTTGGAAGTGCAAAAAATACACTCTTTATTCCCATGCTTCTTTTGGCCTTTTCCACTACCTTGTTTCACGTCGAAGTTGATGAGAATTAGTTTTGAATTGAGCAATAAGAATTTTGGCTCTCCACATAATACAAGCCCCAATCTATGATCTTTGAAGATAATCACATGTGGGGTTGAACTCCTTAATATATTAAATATCTCATGTGACATGCCATAGCAATTGCTTCAATTGTCTAGCTTCCCTTATTTTACTTAGCATAATAACATATGAAACCAAACCTTTTATTTTAAATTTTCTTGTGATCAAAAACTTTTGAATTTTCTCATTTGTTTCCACTTTGAGTTTGATGTGTTGCTAGCCCACAATTCACACCCATAGGGCACTACCAGAAGCACTAAAAGCACAAAAAAATCTAGGTAGTTTTTCAATCACATAGATCTACCTCTCTACATATATTTTGAAGAGTATATAATGCTTTCCATCCTCCCAAATTTCTCTTCTTTCTATATCCCTCTTAACTAAGCTTGTTGTTGAAGTCAATTTTAAGGTATTTTTATTTTGTTACTTCTTCAAGAAAATTGCCTTCAAAGTAAAAGTTGGGGTGGTTTTTCTTTCTTCTATTGGAGAAAATCATGGCTTTAGTTTTGCTAGTATTGAATGTATCCCCATTGCTCTGCAAAAATTCTTAAGGTAAAATAAGCGCTCTTGCAACCAATGAGTCGATTTACCAATCAAAATAAGGTCATCAACATAGAGAAGAAGCCTTATCACAAACTCTCTCAAACAAACCCTATCTTCACCTTGCAAATTTATCCATTCTCCAAGTTTGTCAATATATATACCAAAAAGAGTAGGGGATAGGGGTCACTCCAAAAAATTTCTAAAATATATGTCGGAGTTCTAATTTTGACTTTAACCTCTTCATAAATCCCATGGACAACCACTCAAAGATGCATAGCAATCCCAATTTCTTTCATTATGTGTCATAACTTATCCTTGGGGACATGTCAAAAGCCTTTTTAAAATCAACAAAATAACAAAAAGCTTCTCTTCTCCTCCAAATTTTTTCAATGATGTGTCTTAAAGTGATTCCATGATCAACCATAGATTTCTTAGACCTAAAATTTTCTTGCCTTTTTCATGCTTTTCTTTCACCTGCTTGTTGATTATGCTTTTTATCATACTATCAAATAGTTTCGCAATAAAAGGATTGTTCATTATGGTCTTATAATTGGAAGGATTATTGACATCACCACTCTTAAAAAGAGGTATCACTTAGTTGGATGTCCAATCTTTTCGAAACCTTTGTTGAATGATGCTGAATATTCTCATAATGTGTGGTATGAGAGTTCTCACCCTTCATTTTAGATACTCTCCTTGAAGATCAACTAAGTTCTTTACTTTTCCTACACCCAATTTCTTAATACCCATCTCAACCTCATGCATTGTGAAATTTTTTGTTGTAGTGTTGAACAAGTGAGGGGGAATCAACCTTTGATTCCTACTCATAAATTTGTCTTGCATATTCAAACCATTAATTAGTTGTAATGTTATTTTTGGTTTGTTTCTTTCTTGATTGAAATTTCTTCCAAAATATCTTTGGGTTATATCTTCTTAGATAGATTAGCTCTTCACACCTTGTGTTTGTGAAATCAACTTTTTTCGTTCTTAAAATATGTTTGTACAACTTAATATTTATCTTTTTTCTTATTTGGTTCTTTCAAAGTTCTCCTTGCAATTTTGCATTCCTCATCAAACCAAGCATTAATCAGAAAACAACTTGTTTACGATTTCTTATTTTTTCTCTTATGCACTTCTCAAGTGCACCTTAAATTAAATTTGTTTACTCATTAATGTTGAGGCCTTGAAATCCATTTTTCTCCTTAATTATCCTCTCTAGAGCTACCTTGAAGGTAATACAATTTTCTTGAGTCAAAAGAAGTATTCCCTTTGAAAGTGGTTGTCTAAGACACCGATTTTTCCTCCCATGATCTCTTTTCTTCCCAAGATAAACAAGTAAATTAGTCTATGGTCTGATTTTAAATCCAAGATATGCTCACCGATCATAACTTACTCTATCCTTTCAATGAAGATTTGCAGACAAATTGCATAATCAACTACACTTGCTCCATTATAGGTATTGTAGGTAAAATTTCCAAACTTCTTCTATCTATCGAAACAATTGCAAATAATTAAGTCCAAGGCACCATGTAAAGTAAGCAATTCCTCCCCAAAATGGTTACTATCCTTGTCTTCTAAACATCTTGACCATTGACGATTTCTTTCTTTCATAATCCAAATAGGATTGTGATCCTCTTTACAACATAGAATGCTAGCTTGTTCATTAGTAATCTTGGCATTGAAATCTCCCACTAAGAGGAATTCTCCCTATTGAGAATACACTACAATATCTTTTTTTAGGGTTTATAAGGGTCCTTGTTTTCTAGCACATTATTTTTCTAAGTTTTTGAAACTTGCAAATAAAAATAACATGTTGCAATTCAAATGTGACTTTCATATTTTGAAATTTTAAACCATACCGACTACTTATTTGAATCTTATATTGCTAGATGAATGATATGCCCTTATTTTTTTGTCACTTACACCATTATTCCACCGTACACTTCAGTGCAACATAGGTGTCTGAAAACTTTCATGTTAATGTGTCTTCAAAAGACAAAGTATGTCGAGCTACCATTTGCAATATGCCCTAACCCAACTCCCTCCCTCTAAGGGTAACCTATACAATTCCAACAAACTAAGCTTAGGAAAACCTACACAGGCCTTGTTTGCTATTTATTTTGGCACATAAAATTCAAAGTTGATTCTTCACCCCTATTTTCCCATAATAATTGTGTTGCTTTACTTCCTACTATAGAATCTACTCTTTTTTCTTTGTTGCCAGCTTGTTTCCTTGTCTTATTGTGAGTTCTAAAATTGGCAATAACATCTTTACCCTTGTACAACCATGCCCTTTTTCCTTCATCTCTTTTTTCTCTTACCTTTTCCACTTCTTCCCTTCTCTCCTCTTGTTGCCTAGCAATTAAATAATCATCTAGGAAGAAGTGTGATCCCCTCAAGAGCTTATTTTTTGTTGAAAAGATGTTGCTTGTCATGCATGCTTGCCATGATGACTTTTATAGGTCTATCTATCTCTTCACATAACTTTCCCACCCTCCATGCTTGGCAAATTTCCCCTTTCCAATGAAACTTTTCTTTTAAGAACTCAATTGCAAGATTGAGAGTGTGTTTGTTTTTTCATAATCTCTTATACCTAAGTTGATAATTACATTTGCTTTGGTCTTGATAATTACATAGGTTTTGTTTGAAGCTTTCCATGTATTTTATGTAATTGATTTTTATGAAGGTTACATCAAAATATTTTGGTGTGTGCATTGTGCTTTATTTATGCATCACACTTCAATGATGTTAACTCTTATGCATGATAATTATATGGATTTTGCATGAAGGGTCTAATTGCATGTTATTACGTTGTTTGTAGTTTTTTTGAAGTTTCTAATGTCATACATATCATTGAGTTGTACTGGTTTTGTTTGATGGTTGCATCTAACTCCTATGGTGTCATATTGATTTTTCCTTGATGCTTGCATCAAAATCTTATAGTGCGCAAAACTTGTTAGTATGAGAGCTCCATTACTCATTGTGTCATCACAAGAGCATGGCATCAACATGGTATCAATAATCTAGGAATACTACATGATTGCATGGTGTCTTTAATCTTTGTCCAATATATTGAATCAACTTATCAAGGGTTTGACCGTGGGTTAATTCCCTTGCCTAGAAAACTCCCCAAAGTTGTTTATCAACAGTTGACACTAGTTATTTGTTTTAGGTTATAGACATTGAGGTGAGTATACTATAAGTGAGAAAATTAACAAAGCTCATATTTGTAAATCAAGACTATAGTTGTGTGCAAGGTTAGATTTTTACTTGTGGAGGTTAATTTTGTAATCACATAAGTGGCCTAGAATAAAAAATAATTATTTTTCCAAGTAACTGATAGGTCCTGGTTGTTTGGAATATTGACAAGTCATTTATCTATTATAGCAAGATTAATTTCAAACCTAGTACTAAGTATATATTAATAGTCATTTTGGAAAGTGATAATATGAGACTTGAACTTGGAGTTCTAGATATTTCTTAAGAAAATAGCTCATCCAATCCTCCTATCATCCCATCTAAATGCAAAAGTGGTAACTAGCCTAAATTTTATTAAATAAAAAAAAAGTTCACTATTAAACTGGTGCACATTAAGAATAGTCAAAAGAGTCAAGACAATAGAGATGAGAAGCTAAGAAATTGTCGTAAACTTTTAAGAAAAACAAATGGTGAACAAATGTAACTGCAATTCGATTGTAAGAACAAGTAAGATCAATAAATATAGTACATGTGGTAATAATTAAAAAATAAAAATTAAAAGAAAATATTTTCATTTGTAATAGTCACAACTTGTGAATCATATAAAATACGAGCATCAAATAGGAGGGTAAAATGTTGTTCTTTTCTTTTTAATTTTTTTTGATAATTTATTAAAGTGAAAACAAAGAAATAAGCCATAGGAGATGTAATATTTCGTTGTTGTTATTTTCACTGGTTGCAAGTGTTCCTTTGCCAATTTTGCAACATGTATTCCTCTACCCATTTTTCAACATGTGTTCCTTTGCCTCATCGAGTCGCTGGATATAATGAAATATTTGAGTCCACATTACCATAGCTTCTTAAAGAAAGAAGAGGATGAGGAGATGCAAATTCATGGAACTCCACATTTTGATAGTATTGTGTTTGGAATCAACTTGCTTCCTTTAATTCTAACACTACCTCATTCATTGTAGGCCTATTTATGGAATAGGGTGAAGTACAAGCCATTGCCAATTCTGTCACTTTCCACACTGCATCTTTATTATAGTTTTTTAGCAAAGTAGGATCTGTTATGTTCTCTATGTTTCCTTTTACTATGGATTCCCTTACCTGACATAAACAACAACTTATAATTTAGTAGTAATAATCAAATTTTAAGCTATCACAATCCATAACTTTGAAAATAAACTTGTACATATTCTAATTTTAATTCAAGATTATTATTTTAAAAATTATGTTATAATTACCTAAGTAGTGATGTGTATTTGTTCCCTAGTAGAGGTTGAGGGATCTGCAAAGCAAGGATGTCGTCCACTAATAATCTCCATCAAAACAACTCCAAAACTATAAACATCACTATTTGCTGTCAATTGATGTGTAATATAATACATGTCAAGAATTAACTAATAAGTCCATTTTATTATTAAATTAATAAAAAGCAAAAAGAAAATAACCCTTTTCAAAGAAATTCTCTAACCACTTTTTAACTCAATTTAAAAAATACTTCGTACTCTTGTAGGCTCAATTTAAACAGGGTAACTGATTCTGTAAGATAAACAGGGCAGGGGCAGGGTTCTCTATATCATACTTGACATGATGGACTGTGAGAGGTTGAAGGACTAAAGACCCTTACATAATTCACATATAAATATAATTGAATTGAGTATCAGTAAAGAAAAGCAAAGCATATTTACTCCGGATCTAGATATCCAGTGGTGCCCTTTACAAGGGTAGATACGTGTGTAGCTCCATCCAAAGGTCCCAACTTTGACAACCCAAAATCTGCTATTTTTGCTTCCATCTGATCATTCAGCAGGATATTGGAGCTCTTTATGTCTCTGTGAATAATGCCTGGCTTGCAGCCTGCATGCAAATATTCCAATCCTGTTCATAAATAAGCAATAGTTAGATCCCATGATCTTTCCCACGATTTCCACCGAGCTTTATAGTTGCCACAAGTATCTGACTAACCTTAGGAAGCATCTAATGCAATGTTCAGTCTTCTTTCCCATTCTAGAGTATTTCTTGAAGTTGTTTGACCTGAAACCAAGTAATGCAGACCTTTGATTATACGTACAGAAAACATTCCTCTAAATCATAGACATGGGCATGCGTTATACAATTGAGCAACGTTGCGAAGCATACCATCAAGACAATGTCGCAGGTCTCCATTAGACATGTATTCATATATAAGAACCAAATTTTGCTCCTCTGTGCAGTACCCCATGAATCTAACGAGATTCTTATGGTGTAATTTGGAGAGAATATCTACCTGCAGAGGCCAACGAAATTTACAGAGACTTGTAAGGTGTAGTTTGGAGAACAGATCTCTCTGCAGCAATTGTTCTTAGTTTCGATTATGCAGATCGAAGACATTAAAGATATAATCTTTAATAATGCTGCGTGTTTTATGGAGAGATTAAAGTTCTCAAGTTTTAATTGTAAAATTGTTATGAATGAGTCATTGCTTATACCTCTGTGGAAAACTCTATGGCACCCTGATGTGATTTGTCAGACAAGATTTTGACGGCCACATCCTTGTCTTGAAGAGAACCAAGAAAAACAGATCCATATCCTCCTTTTCCAATTTCCGTCTGAAAGCTGCCAGTCATATCTCTTACCTCTTCGTAACTGAATGGTCGACATCCATCCAATTTGACAAGATCTGAATGCCCTGTTTCAGTTTTCCCTGCGTTTTGCCCCTTTCAGTGTACTTAAGAATCTGTTTCCTTTTATCAAAAATGAAGACCCAAAATTGAAGAGCAAATGTCAAGGGCAAGATGACTTACGATGACTTACCTTTTCGGATTTTTCTGCTTAATTTAAGATTGATAAAGATTAATACTGCAGTAATGGTCATTAGAGTTGCAACCCCTGCTACGATTAACCAAAAAACTAGTGATTTGCTAGTCTGTCTTTTTGGGGCATCCTTGCAAATGCCTGTTTGGCAAAGCATTTCGTTGCCATAGACACTGCAAAATTTAACACAAATATTAAACATATGAATTTTATTACGGACAACATAATTACTGATTGATTTACATTGCAAGAAAAGAAACTTGCCTCAAAATGAGTTCTCCACGTTGCTGTTTCTCAGATAGACCAGTTGGCACCGAACCATTTAAATCATTGTCTATCAAATTCCTATATCTCGAAAAGAAAATTTCTCAAAATGCTGTACATAGTCCGAGTAATATAGCATACTTCAAAGGTAAATTTCCTATCCATTTTATAAGGTGGAATGAGAGTCTGAATTTGCTGAAAACTCTTCGAAACTAGAAATAGTCAGATGCATATGTTTTAACTCACAGTTCGTTAAGATGGGAGAGAGTAGCCAGAACCTCTGGTATTGAACCACTCAAATTGTTTGTTGCCAAATCCCTGCAAGCAGAAATAAGAACACAGTTTTTGGTCTAGCAAGTGCGATATTGACTTTCAACAAGCTTAAAATTATTTGAAAAAGTAGTTAGGATTCGTTACTGACAACTTAACAAGAGCAGACAGCTTGCTGAAGGTTGGAGGTATGGTGCCATTCAGATGCTTGTCACTGAGGGTCCTGTACATTATCTCTTCATCCTTAGTTGAAATCGAGTATATGTCGATCATATTATACAAAGTATGTTAATGTGCAGTTTATGCCCTTAATTGGTCAATGGGATTGTAATAAGTACAGCTAGTCTAAGACGGCTTACTTAAATATCAAGCAGTTTTAAGTAATTTTTGGAAGTGATAAATTTCATAAAATTAAAAAAAAAAATTGAAATATATAAATGATTTGAAAAAGTCTTTTCTGGCTCATCTACACATAAAAATAATAAATTATTTTATTTTAAAAATAAAAAATAGTTTTTTTAATCAATTTAATGTGTAATAAAAAAATTCATCTACAATAGAAGAAATGATTCAGTGGCCACTCACTCCCAATTACTATCTTTAAAATATCAATACATAATAATGAAAAACCCATTAAAATACTCTACCTAGTTAAATTTTGAATATTTAATTAAAGGAATTGTGCAATTATATTGGTACCCATAGTACACTGTTACTAGGGCATTTGTGCATAGGTATTGGTCAAAATATTTATTAGAGGAATATGTATTGGATCAATTGTACAATTTTTTTATGGTTGTAACACACGGTTATTGAGACATCTATCAAAAAATATTGGACATCACTTTTAAATGAACACTTTTTGACCTTGTCCCCCTTCCATTTGATACAAATTTAATACATGAAAAGGAGAGACTTACACTGCAATAATTCTTGGTGAAGTGTCTTGATTGCAATCCACCCAATCCCATCGATATTTCTGTGGTAGACAAGGATCACCCATCCACTCTTTTTCCAGATTAAAGTGCCTCACAATGTCGACAAGTGCATTCACTGTAAAACTGACATTTGTCTTAGTAAGCCGTTCGAATTTACACATTTTTCCTAATAAAAACGAACCATAAAACAATTTAAACAAACCATCTTCAGTGTTAGTTCCATTATTGAGTGGGCTGCTACATTGGTAGACTTCAAAGCCATTCAGAATGGCACCCACGGTTGATCGATTGGTAGGCTTTAGAGAAAATTCGACTTGTTTAGAACCAGTTATTTCCCAGCGTCCAAAATCACAGAGTCCATGGAGGTAGTGATCTAATTTAACAGTAGGCCATGGATATCCGCCGACAGTAAGATTGAACTCCCTAATTGCATTGGCTCTAAGTTGCTCTACTTCTGCGAAGCATATCATAAAATAGTATTCACCAACTTCTGCAACGCTCCAACTCCATGTGATATTTCCCCCACTGTTCCTGGGGGTCACCAACGCTGTTTCTAGCACAGCTGAAGGTATTTCAGCTTCTTCTACTGTATCAATGGAGTTTGTGGTATTCCTATAAACCAAATCTTTTTTGGCTCCGTTTGTCCATATCCTATCAAACGCATCATCTGGATATCTGCACAAAAGCATATAATTAATCAACGGTCTAAAATATGGTCTTTGTTAATGATGAATATTACATATTAATATTAAAGCATTTAAAGTGAACTTATTTAATTTTTCAGGAGTTAATAATGGAATATTAAAAGTGGTTGTTTTTTCAGGGTTCATTTTATAGGGTCATGGTTAAGTGGTGATGTTGTTGCTGCAGTCACCAGGTTCAAGTCTCTTCCATTGGGCTACTGTGATCGCAGACACTATCCTTTCGCTAATCCAATCTGTTCAAGGCTTGACCTGTAGTGTTGAGGCTGCTGATGGCGTTCATGCCCGAGGCCCATTCCTTTTCTGGGCTGGTGTGCTTGTGGACTCTATGCTTCTGCTGGACTACCGTGCTTGTGAGAACGGACTGTTATTTGCATTCATGCAGAAGATGAGGTCCCCTATTCTTGCCTCCATTCTGATTCAGACCAGACTAAAAATCCCAAATATAACCGATAAAAAAAAAAGTGGTTGGTTTTCCTTAATTTCAAGTTCTAAAGCCATCCCAGATTGATTTTCCAAACAGAAAACCCCTGAAAACCAAGAAAAACCAAGAAAAATCTAGAAATTATAGAAAAGAAACTACCTTAGAGGTGATTTTGACAATCTTCCATAATCCATGTGTTCTATACTGAACAAAGAGAGATCTTGTCCCACAATCGTATACATAGATGACTTTATCAGGCGAAGTTCCAAGGCTGAAATGAAAGGAATACCATCCGTACTTCGACCAACACACACATTAATAGAGTTACCCCTGGCCATGGTGATTATTTCCTTCGTAATTATCTGGCTACTCATGTTTATTACAACAGTATCCCAAGGATTAGCATCAACCAACAATTCAAATTGTGGCTGTGACTCCAGGCCGTCATAGTTACCATATAAGAAAGAGGCGCGGATTAAGTACTTTCTTCCCCACACAGCAGGTAAATTGTAGCAATTCCGCTTGCCTTGGGGAAAACTGCGAAGCTGTTTCAGTGGCTGCTCCACTTCTCCCTCTAACTTAGTAGTCAAAATGCTTTTCTTCTCACCTGCCTTGATGTATTGTTCATCTGAGGTCCAGCTAATGCCCCTCGCATCATTATATTCCCCTTCTCCTCAACAATCCAGGCTGATGAATCCTGCACATATAACATCATCACATCCATTTAGTAACAGCAGCAATGCCAAATTGACAAAAATGTGTAACAATTAGAAGGTTCTGGTTTTTTTTGGGGGGGAATAAAATATAGTTGTACTAATAGTGCCACAGGCATATCTAATCTATGATGATCAGACAAAACAGGATTGTTGAGATTGAAAGGAGTTGGTTGTATATACTATATATCTTATATAAGTTCTTCCTATGTGATGAAAAAACTTGTAGCCTCATAGAAGAAGAAGAAAATCTCACCTGGTTGTGCATACAGAACGCTGCATATTGAAAAACCCAACAAAATATTGAAGGCAACTGTTTTTAGAATTGCTCCCCCCATTCCAATTACAATGGGAATGCTTTCCAACTGATCGATATTAAATGTTGTCTTATACACTTCTCAATATTTTGTTAAAAAACATGAACACAGATTATTGACCGTTGGCTAGTCAATTAACAACAGACCAGTTAAAACTACAAGTTTGGTATATGAGAAAGTTAAAAAAAATCAACTTAAAAAATCATTTGCCTATAAAGTCTTCATCTTATCCTTGCTTGGTGGACACGTTAAACTCGTACATTGTTTAGCAGGAAAATAGCAGACTTATCTTTTCGAGTCGGCCCGCAATGGGTCTGAATTTACATGGAAACAGATAATAAAGTTGGAGGAAAGAAAGGGTCCCGCTATTTCATGATTGACCGATACTTTTAAGACCTTCGCCCCACACCTTTATTTTTTTCCTTGAAACATCATTAAATTCAAATGAATTTGGAAACTCAATTATTTAAAAATATTATTACTATAGGTTTTTTCCAATATTTTGTCAAAAAAATGATACAAATTATCATTAAATAATCTAATAGTCAAAACTAAATCTAATGATATTATTATTATTGATTTTTTCAATTACTTAAAATTAATATAGGTAGTGGAGAAGTAGAGAAAAAATATTCGATAAAAATCATTTGTTTAATTTTTTTTTGATGATATTAAATTATTAAAACACGTCAAATTAGTACTTTGTTTAGTAGGAAGAGACCAAAGACTCATATTTTCAGGTGGCCCACAATGGATCTAAAATTTACATGGTATACATCTAGAATCAAATAAATAATAAAGTTAGAGCAAAGAAAGTCAAGTTATTTAATATTTAATGAACATATATTAAGTTCCTCACCCCACACATTTTTTCCTCGAAATATCACTATATTCAATGAATTTGAAAAGTCAACTATTTAATGAGTGTTCACTATTATTATAATTCTCTCTTAAGCTAATCCATATAATTGAATACAAGTTACGATGAACTTTTTAGAACTTTAAATATAGATTATGGTGAACTTTTTAAAACATTAAATAATCCAATAATCAAAACTAAACATAAACTTATTATTATTGGTCACCATTTGAATATAAACTTGCTTATATTTAAGTAGGTCACTTAAAACCATGAGTTAGATATCAGAGAAAATTCTACAAAAAGTCTTGGATAATATCCTAAATAATCAAAGTAGTACTTTGTTTGGTAGGGAGAGAGAAAATTCTTATTTAATGTTTGATGGAGATATGTCAAGACGTTCACCCAACACATTTTTTCCTTGAAACATTACTAAAGTCAATGAATTTGACAAGTCAACTATTGCATTAGTGTTGAGTATCATTATCATTAATTAAGATATAGTTCTAAAGGTAAAAATGCTAATTAAATAAATTAAGAAAATATATGAATAATATTTAGGAATTTTGAGTGTATTAAATTACTTTGAATGCAATGGGCTTATCAATAAGTATTTGTAATGAGTGCATTATATACATAAATATCATTTTTTTAAAATACAACTTTTTAAAAAATTGGCAATGAAAATAAGGTATGAAAGGTAGTCTAGAAAGGGTTGGAACATACTATCATTTGAAATTTCTAGTAATAAGAGGTCAATCATCCTCCCTCTTCCTAAGGTAGATGTTGCATTATCTTGCATGCAAACATACCCCTAGTAGTTGAAGGCTAGAAAAATATGCAAGGATATACTAACTGATGAAGCCACCCCATTAAACTAAATATGAGACATTGTTTAGCAAAGAGACAAAAACCATAACTATGCAAATAATACAAACTACAACCTCACCCCATGGGAAAAAATAAAGGTCACATATGAACAACCACAATAATATCTAATGCCCTTTAAATTTTCCCAAATAATTTTTCACATAGTGTAGAAATCTTATCTACATCTACTTGTATGACAATTATTTTTCAATATGTCAACCATGTGTCATGTCTTTATATACCTATAACCTAGCCTAAACCTAAAGTTATTATTAATCTTACATTCTTTACCTTGTTGCATCTAAATTGAAATCCTATCTTACATTCATAGACATGAGCAAGCCACTAAAATGAAACTAACTAGGGCGGCCTTCACATTTGTTAAGCATATTTCAAGTCCAAACCAAAGGTGCCTATTGGAATCCAAGTGAGTCTAGTGTTTTCACATCTATCAAAATAAACACATCTTGGACTTGACATTTTTATAAATTATCAATAAAAATTTGAAAGCAACCTGGCACAAACTTTATGGAATGAGTATGATTGTCACTAATGTAAATATGATACTCTATTAATATATTTTTGTCTTCCTTTGTGCTATTAGGTACATGCATGAATTATATATGTACAAAATAGTAACTTGAATAGAGTTGTAGTATTGGTATTGCACTTTATTTTATGGTTGTAATGTATAATTCTTAGCAAAATCTACAATATAAGTAATGGTACCCAGAGGAAATATATCCTTACATAAATTGCATTGCTCATCCAACCATCTAGCTCTATGTGTATGCATTTCATACTCATACATTGTTTTCTCTTGAAATATTCCCATGTTTTGAGCTACAGATATATCTATACCCACTAACTCACATCTCTTTAACTCTTTTCCATCTTTTACCCCATATGTTATTGACTCATATTTTCCAAAGCTAATTGGATTTTTTCCAACTTCATGTATGCTCTCTATATTTACATGTTTTTGCAAATGTTCAAAACCACCACAAGTAACACATGATCCTTTCAAACATGAATTCTTATAATAAAAAAATTCCATCTTCTCTTTCTCATAAGACACTTGAAATAAAATATCTTTATGATGATTGGTGGGACTTGTATCCTACATTCCTACAAAACATCATTACTATGCAAAGTAACACATATATGATGACAAGTATCATAATGCAAAATTCAGTATGCATCCTAACAAAATATTTAGTGTGTGCACGATTTATCTTAATATGAAATAATTTTGACTAATTTTGATAATTGTTTTGAGGATAAATTTAAATTAAATTTTAATAAATTTGTGTTTTAGCCATATCCAAAAAGTGTTTAGGATGTGGTTCATGATTTTGAAATCCAATTGCCCTTTTTACAACAACTCTTTGATTGGGTGAAATTCTTGTGTTATCTTTCCAAAGGGTAAATGCAAGATGAGTCCACAAAATGTGGAAGTTTTTGCTTTAGGCAAAAACCCAATTTTGACTTCAATAAAATAGGATCATGTTTAGGTTCGAGGTCTTGAGGCTAAAATCTAAATGAGATCATGTTTATTAATGGTATCCTGATCTAGCTATCGAGAAACAGGATCTTACTTTTTACAAAACGAGATCATGTTTTATAGTGGTATTTATTTTTTAAAATAAATGAAACCGCAACCATTTTCATTGCATGCATGGGATCCCAATTGAGGAAGAGCAACAATGACCTCAACGTATGAGCCCAACCCAAAATTTTTGAATTTTTGAATTTTTTTTTAATTTTTAATACAAAGGTAGATTTTAGTATGTATTTTTTCAATTTTTATGGAGTTTTTTGCATTTGTATTTACTTGTAAGAAAAGAAATGTTGATTTGTAGAAATCAAAAGAAAACATGAAATAAAACCCTTAGATATTAAAAATAAACGTAAAAATCAACCTTAAATCGTAACAAAAGAAAACAAAATACCTATTGAAACCCTAATTTGTTCAATCAAACAAACAAAAATCATTTCATGTTTGATTTGAAAACCCTGCAAGTTTAATTGAAATTGAAACAAAAAAAAAAAATTAACCATAATTGCTTCTTACCCAGAGCCTAATTGAATTCAAAAAAGAAATTGCATTTGAAAACCCTAAATTGAAATTGAAAACAAAAAAAATTACAAATTTGAAAACCCCGATTTCAAGCTTGAATTTTTGAAAATGGAAAAAATTCACTTGCATTGCTTTATGTTTTAAATTTCATTTGCATTGTATGGAGACAAGTATGTAGGCATGCCTATGGAAGAAATTATTCCATAGATTTAGGTTGATACAAAGTAAATTAGGGTCCTTGATATTGACAATGAAATAGATTTGATAAATATTATACATTTAAATGTGTATTCAATAAGTTAGAGACATGTTGAGACACAATCAATTAAATGTTATGAACATAGATATAATTTGGTTAGAAAATAATATGTTAAGCCTTACTTGTGGAACTAGTGGATCGTTAGAATTGATATAAATTATGTGTTTCTATTATGGATTATGTTCAATTAGTTTATGTATTTATTACCACATGATAAATTAATAGATCTAAATACATATGCATAATTTATGATGCTTCATTATGTTCTATTAAGATGCAAAATTATTATTTTTACCTTACAATGAAAAATATTTAACATGTACTTTGGTGTTTTATATTGTTTTCTAATGGCCAATTAAAGGGTAATTGTATGTGGTACCTTAATTGAGTTAATAATATGGGCCTTATGCATCTATTATTATTCATACTATCTTACAACATGATACTATGCCATAATATGTTACAATTTAAACCATGATTGTTAAAAACTGATTAGATAGTTAAATTTCCTCACTAGAAGAGTAGAGACCTCAACATAATTTTATGATCACTCGTACACTTATATGGTAGTGATATATTCTATTTTTATGGATATTCAATGAGTAAACATATGTGTGAAGCCTAGGCTCAAACCCATGTTTGCAAGGTATCTAGCTAGAGCATTATAAAACTTTTACCACAAGTTAAAGATCATTACTCAATAATTATATGGGAAAATACTCTTAAAATAACTCTACATTGAATCACCTCTTAAGGGTTTTCTTTACCTTGTTCTCAAGAATAATGTAGCTAGTTTAGGATCAATGAATCATAATTTTTCCCTATGTACTAATTGAATGCTTAACAATCCTCAAATTTACTATGGATGATTGCATTGAGCTATAGAAAATCAATCCAACTATGTTCATAGGTTATATTTCCACTCCTTTTATTCATAGACTTCGAAGACAATTAGGGAAGGAATAGAATTACTAATACTAATCAAGGATTCAATAACCAAATTTTAAGATCTAGCTCCAACAACTTGTCAAGACACATTTTGATTTTCTCTAAATATGTGCATTTCTATATATTCAAGGGTAGACCATATAGACTATCCTAAATTGTCAAAAGTGGGCTAATTTATAGCTATGCACTTAATTCCTCGATCATAGAAGTAATATAAGAAAATAGTCAGTCTATTCATAAATTCAAAAATATTCATAAACTAATGTTCTTTCATATGTGATGAATAAAAAATATTAACCCCCTTACTTGCCATCCTATTACCCTAAAACCTAAACCGATATCTTAAGGGGTTTAATAAGACATTTCTCAAGGGGATCAAATAAGTTCTCATAATTTCACCTTCCTCTTGTCAAGGGTGTTAAGGCCTCAAACATTTCAAGAGAGGCTTCTCATGGAAGGGGAGGATGAAGGATTCTCATGATAACATGATAATATCATGCAAGATTATAATATGAATGAGATTTCATGAGAGGTTGGTTAGTCAAAACAAGAGCTATCTCAATCAACTAGTCCACAAGAAAATGTTGTTTTGTGAAGAAAAAATGGTTTGCTAAATGATTCATTGCAATTGCACAGTATGGGTATATAATTCAAAGGCTCTACACATATTTTCCATTCCTTTATGAACACTACCATTTTCACTAACTTGCAAGTCCATTATTCCAAGGGCCACCCAAGCTTCAACATTTTCAAGTTCTATCAAGTCCATTATTTGGAAGGAACTCATTTTGGAAGCCTTTTATGTTTCAAAATGTAACTAACATTTTAGTTATATCATGAGTAGTTCAACCAATAAAAATTTTGTAGAACATTGCAAGGTCTTTTGAAGACCCTTTAAAATATTAACTTTTAGTAAACACATAGAGGTGAGAAAGATAGTGCTTCATTATTTATAGTTTATTTGTAGCTTGACATTGATGTTAAGCCATCAATTTTTTTGTCCTAGGACCTTACTTCATACCCTTAAGCCATCCTATTACCCTAAACCCTAAACCAATGTCTTAAGGGGTCCTAATATGACATTTCTTAAGGGGATCAAAGAAGTTCTCAAAAAATTTCCTTCCTCTTGTTAGGGGTGTTAAGGCCTCAAACATTTCAAAGGAGGCTTCTCATGGAAGGGGAGAACAAAGGATCCTCATGATAAGATCGTGCAAGATTATAATATGAATAAGATTTCATGAGAGTTTGGTCAGTCAAAACAAAAGCTATCTTAATCAATTGTTCCACAAGAAAATGTTGTTTTGTGAACAAAAAATGGTTTGCTAAATGATTCAATGTCATTGCACGGTACAAGTATATAATTCAAAGGATCTACCCATCTTTTCCATTCCTTTATGAACACTATCTTTTTCACTAACTTGCAAGTCCATTATTCCAAGGGCCACCCAAGCTTCAACATTTCTAGGTTCTTCAAGTCCATTATTTGGAAGGAACTCATTTTGGAAGCCTTTTATGCTTCAAAATGTAACTAACATTGTAGTTATTTCATGAGTAGGTCAACCAATAAAAAAAAATTCTACATTGCAAGGTCTTTTGAAGACCCTTTAAAATATTAACTTTTACTAAACACATAGAGTTGAGAAAGATAGTGCTTCATTATTTATGGTTTATTTGTAGTTTGACATTGATGTTAAGCCATCAATTTTTTTATCCTAGGATCTTACTTCATAGATCCCATTAAGTCATCCTATTACCCTAAACCCTAAATCCATCATTTTGTCCTAAGACCTTACTTCATAGATCCCCTTAAGCCATCCTATTACCCTAAACCCTAAATCCATCATTTTTTCCTAGGACCTTAATTCATAGATCCCCTTAATCCATCTTATTACCCTAAACCCTAAAACCTAAATCCATCATTTTGTCTTAGTACCTTAATGAAATTTGGTTGCCTTGGGAAACTTCACCAAATTTTATTCCCTTAAGCAATGCCATTTTGTCCTAGGACCTTACTACATATAAGATCCCCTTAAGCTATCCTATTACCCTAAACCCTAAACTTTAAACTCTTAAACCCTATGTTAAGCCATCATCGTATTACCCTAAACCCTAAATCCATCATTTTGTTCTATGACCTTAATTCAAAGATCCCCTTAAGCCATCTTATCACCCTAAACCTAAACCTAAATCATTCATTTTGTCTTGGGACCTTAAAGAAATTTGGTTGCCTTGGGCAACTTCAATCATTTTGTCCTAGGACCCTTTACATAAATCTCCTTAATGCATCCTACTCATAAACCTAAATCCATCATTTTGTCCTGGGACCTTAATTCATAGATCCCTTAAAACATCCTATTACCCTAAAC
Organism: Sequoia sempervirens; assembly: GCA_007258455.2. Taxonomy (NCBI): domain Eukaryota; kingdom Viridiplantae; phylum Streptophyta; class Pinopsida; order Cupressales; family Cupressaceae; genus Sequoia; species Sequoia sempervirens. The sequence goes on along the minus strand of VDFB02070130.1, from coordinate 114,041 downwards.
CCTAAACCTAAACTCTAACCCTAAGCATTCATTTTCCTGGGACCAAATGAAATTTGATTTTGGAACTTCACAAATTTTATTCCTTAAGCCATATCATTTCGTCCTAGGACATTAAAATTCATAGTTCCCCTTAAGCCATCCTACGAGGATGCCTTTAAAAACCAACATAATTTCTCCTAATTTAATGTAAATTTTAATGAGATTTCACATTACATTAACAACTAATTATTTTTTCATTCAAGTAACATGCCTTAGACATAAATGAGGCTTACACATTTTATCATTTATATTCAATTAGGCCATTTATATTGAATGGTTTAAGGGGATTTTAAAATATGTATCTTACATTTTGAGATTACAAATATAATGTGAGTTCACTTATATCTTAGAGATCATGGATCAATTCAATAATTACAATATTCATAATCCACCTCCACGCCCTCCATCTCCACCATCTTCACCTCCACCTCCATCCACTCCACTTCATAACCCCCCACCTCCACCACCTAAATCTATGGTGCTTGCTTGCAAGCACAAATCCAATGTGGATGTTAGATCCATTTAGGATCAAATCAATGCTATTCAGAATGAAGAATGTATTGCACCACATTTGAGGCATTTTGCATCTATGATACAAAATGTTGTTGATGTTGTTAGGTCCATGGATGTGGTTTTAGATGAGTATCAACAATGGCTAGAGGAGAGGAGAAAGGATGATTCTAAAAAAGAAAACACAAAGAAATGAAGAGATGCAATAGAGAGCCGCAATACATTATAAATTAAGAAAATGATCTTATATTTATGAATTTATGAATTTGGTTGGATGGATATTTTTAGTGATGAATATATGAATTTGGTTGGATGGTTATTTTTAGTGATGAATATATGAATTTGGTTGGATGGTTATTTTTAGTGATGAATTTATGAATTTGGTTGGATGGATATTTTTAGTGATGAATTTATGAATTTATAATAGTATAAGTTATGACTACTATCATAATTTCTCCTATTGGAAAAATATAATTTACATGCCTTAGACATAAATGAGCTTTTTGTGAATGTTTTAAGTTTACTTTTTAGTATGTAAATATTAAAATTACATAGTTCTAGATCTTAAATTTTGAAACTTGTATATACATATGGTAAAGTTGAATGATGTATGCATGCATTATACATCCTATTTTTTATTTTAAATGTATGTATCTTAAATTCTAAAATTTGTATGTACATACTCAAGTTGAATCAACGTATGTATGTGTATGTATATGTATGCACATCCTATTTAAACAAATTTGCATGTGCATTTAAAATTTAATTATTTCTTGTAATTTTGTAAGTTTGCTTGTTAAATTTTGTATAATTTAATGCAGGTTCACTAATATATATATATATATATATATATATATATATATATATCATGGATCAATTTGATATTGATGATATCATTAATCCAGCTCCTCAGCAGCCTCAACCTCCACCCCTCCACCTCCACCCCCTCCACTTCCACCTCCACCCCCTCCACCTCCACCTCCACCACCTGCTAGATACGATGAGGTTCGCTTGCGAGCACATATCAATGAAAATGTTGCATCCATTCAAAATAAAATCAATGCTATGCAAAATGAAGCATTGATTCCACCACATGTGAGGCAATTTGCATCTGCGATGCAAAATGTTGTTGATGCCATCAGGTCTATTGATTCTAACTTAGATAGGCATCGACGAGATAGGGAGGAGATGAGATGATTTTATTTAGATGTTTTTTCCTATAAACAAATTTTGGACTTAAAAATAACAAAATCCCATCTAGCACCTTTTTTATCGACCCTAACACTCACCAACCCATTCCTACAACTAAATCTAGAATACTCATGATGTGGTGCATACATCCACAAATGATTGCCCATTTTTGGGAGTGATCGTGGATGGTATTTGACCATCCACCACATGCTAATCTAGAGGTCCCTTTATATTTTTTGAGGAAACTATATGTAGAGTTTGCTTTGAGGCAAAAGCCTAATTATTTTGATTTTAAATCATTTCAAGGTGTTGGTGGAAATATGCCACAATAGAGGTGGGCAAGGGTTGATCCCCGATGCCCCATGCATGAAAAACCCCTTGTTTCTCCTCTTTCTCTTGCTATTCCTACACCTTTCCATCAACGTGTGGTGATATCCACATTAGGATCTTTGAGTATGCTCACAGGAAACCTTGATGAGCATGCTTCTTGGTGTACGAGCACCAAGTCATTTTAGGTAAATTTGGTCAAGTAATACAGTATTAGGTGTTTTGGATAATTTCACTTTAATAAGACCATCATAAGGCCATTCATAGGGTTTTCAGGTTGTTTGAGTTATTTTGGGTAACAAATTTAAAAATTATAAATCATGTCAAAAAGTTATCATGTGGCAAAATGGTGGAATATGAAGAATCTAGGTTAGGTGTGGGGGTTCTTTGAGTCATATGAGATCATGTTAGTCCATTTTAAGTTCCTTGAGTGTAATTGGGTCGTTTGGAGGTTGGTTTGTACAAAAAGTATAAAATTTGCACTATTGTCAAGTAAAAGTTGTCAAAAAGAGCAAGATTGGGAAGATGAACAGTCAAGGCCTCCAATAGGCAGTTGTAACCATTATTGGAAGTTGTAAAACCTTAAAATATGTTGGAAAACCATGATTCAGGGGTTGAAAAGTGTGTAATTGATCAAAACAAAAAAGAATTCCCTGTTTTAGTGTGTATTTTTGTGCATTTTCTAGAAAATTGATTGTTGCAGGTACCTATACAAACCTGTACGATCTTCTTGTGCATTGAAATCAAGTTTCCTAGTTGAATTTTTGAATATTATAACTAATTCATTTGGATTGATGGAAAACTAATAAGTTTTGTGCATTCTATAAGCATTTTTCTGTAGCAGCCTTTGTAACCCTAAAAATAAGGGTTTGAAGGACTTAAAATGAAATGAATGGCCATTCCATCTATTGTATTCATTGTTTCTCGATGGACTAGCCCAATTAGTTTAGGAATAAATGTTGGGGGATTCTGGGAAGTAGGGGAGGTCACTTGGTAGGGTTTATGTGATGCCCTAGATGGCATATTTTAATGAATTTTGATGAATATGAGATGTTTATGAGTGGAAAAGGTTGAAAGACTTGGGGGTAGAATTTTTTGAGTGTGGATTGAGTTTTTCAGGCATAATAGAAGGTGTTTGAGGCTTTATAGTGTTGAGATCGGGTTGGGGAAGTTCACTTTCAATAAACCCCCTTCTATTTAAGCAAAAATGAGGGTTTTTCACTTTGATGGCTTAATGGGCATTTCACATTCTGTAAATTGTTCATTTGGTAAATTTGAGACATGAGGAGAAGGTTTGGGTTGAATTTTTTAATTGGAAGGGTGATTGAGAGGGTGTGTCTTTGGAAAATAGACCTATATGGGGGTTTAGGACAAAGTTGAAACACAAAATTGAAGGTTTTGTTTCAAAAGAGTCATATGGGGTTTTGAGGCATGTGAAAGAATGCATTAATGGGTGTTTGGAATGAATGAGAGTTGGAGTGTTTGTTAAGAAAATTTGAAAGTTATGTTAAAGAAACTAGGTATGCTAACCTACTAGAGAGACTAGATGAAAAATTGAAAACAAGCCTAGATTGAGTTTTGTGGGAAGAAAAGTGGTTGGAATCTCTTTGTATTGTGAAAGTGAATTGAAGACCTCCCTATTTGACATCAATTAGTATCAAAGCATAGTAGTGATTTTAGGAAGGAAGAGTTGTATTGGAGAAAGGACAAAATGAATGCTCTGGTTAAAGAATTGATTGAAGAGAAGGAGATGCTATAAAGAAAAGAACTTTTCAAAACCACCTACAAGTGTAATGGCAAGGTATGTACTATAATGGTAGATTCGGGTACCTTAGATAGCATGGTATCACAAGAAATGGTTGATAAATTGAACTTGGCAAGGATGCCTCATGAAACACTCTATTATGTTTCTTGGTTGAATGATGAACATTCTCTTTTGGTTAAGGAGCAATCTTGGGTTGACTTACAAATAGGTGGATATAAGGATAGAATCTTATGTGATGTGGTACCTATGAGTGCATGCCACCTTTTATTAGGGAGACCATGGGAATTTGAGACATTTGCTTTGTATGATGGAAGGCATAATAGTTATCCGATTGAGAAGGATGGAGTTTCTTTTACTTTGATTCCATTGGTGGAAGAGAATAGGGATAGAGCAGGGTAGCAAGAGTGATTATGTAGGGTATAAAAGAGTTTATAAGGTATGAGGAAGACATTCTTGAAGGATGTGCAGCCACATCATGGCTTGAAGATACCAAGACAACATGATTGAAGGATGATGCAATGATAGAAAGGAAAGAGGAAAAGTTGGTGAAGAAATTTGAGATAGAAGAGATCAGGAAAGAATTCCTTGGGAAGATGCAAGATGGGTTAGGAAAGCATGAGGAGAATATGCAAGAAACAATGTTTTTTCCATTGATGGGACAAGAGGTGTGTAAATTTGATAAAAAGGTTTGCGAGAAAAAGATTCTTAGGGTAGAGACCCTGATAAGAGGAAGAGATAAGATGAGTGCAAGTGAGTTACCAAAGGAAAGGAAAGATTGGTCTAGTAAGGTCACAGTGGGAGAGTTATTTTGTCCACTAATTAGACAAGAGGATGGAAGGAAGCAGATTTTTGATAGTAAAAAGGATGGTAGACCTAATAGCAAAGAGTTCTTAGAGGTAGAGGGATTGAAGACAGAGGTAATGGGTAAAGATAAAGACAGTAAATGGACTTTGGAAAGCTAAGATGGGCTTGTGAAGCATGAGGAAATCATGGTAGGTGAAGTGTTGTGTTCCTTGAAGACAAAAGAAGGCAATGAGTAGCCAAGCACTACAAACACATAAGTTTATATGTCTAAAAATACAATGATAACAAGGGAAAAAATTATGTTACAGAACATGAGACTGAAAGATACAAAGAGCCAAGGTAAATGGAAAGTGAAAGAATTTGAGATGGTTGAGGATGAAGAGAAGCAAGCTGAGAGCATGGTGTCCAAAGAGGGTGATGGAAAGTTATATCTTGTTAGCTTAAAGGTTCATAAACCTAGTAGGACAGAGGTCCTTGAGGAAGAGTATCAAATGCAAAGAGTGGATAGTAAAGGTAAAGAGTTGGAAGGTAAGAAACAAGGAAGTGTGGCCAAATTTGAGCACACATAGAGAGTTGAGAGGAAAGTAGTAGTCACCCCAAGTGGTGAAGAGGTCAGAACATTGAGCTTGAAGAAGGTCTCAATTATGGAAGGGATTGAGGATGTGATAGGCCAAGAGAAGGCCAAAGAGAGAGTGTTTGTGAAGTCTCCAAAGGAAGTGGAGCAGAGGGACACTGTTGTGGTAAGGACAATGAATTGTCCTTGGATGTCAAGAGTGGTTGATAGGCAGTCATATGTTTTCATGATAGAGGTTCCAAGAATGGAGAACGTAAAGATGGTTGTGAAGAGAAAGAATGAGGTGAGAGTGGATGGTTGGCAAGGCCAATGGAGTATATTTAAGCATGTAGCTGAGATGATGAAGAAAAGAGCTCATGGAGCAGATGAACAAGGATTGTTTGCAGGTGTAAGGACAAGTGTATCATCAAGTTTTGATGTGAGAAGTGTTAGAGGACTTGAAGCAGGTATGTTTGTAGAGAGGAAACAATATCAAGTTGAAAGGAAAAGACAAGTTGGTGAGTATGAGTATGCTCCAAGGGTAAATATGAAGGCAGTCCAAGAAAAAAGTTCTTAGAGGCAAGATTGCAGGTGTCAAGGCAAGGTTGGCATTAGATATAGATGATAGACAAGCTAGAGGACATGTAACCTGTTAGTTTTTGAAGGAGAGACAATGTCAAGTTGGAAGCAAGTTTAAGAATGTAAAGAGGGACTCTATTTTTAGTATCTAGCCTAGTGGAAGGGGTTCCCAAGTGAAAGAACATTTGGAGATGAAGGAGATGAAGTTTTTAGATGTGGACAAGTTGCAACTCACTTTCCAAGAGACTTGGAAAACTTTCAAGGACAGGTGTATGGTGCAAGACCGCCAAGTCATTTTAGGTAAATTTGGTCAAGTGATAGGGTCTTAGGTTTTTTTGGTCATTTCAATGTAATAATGCCATGATAAGGTTATTCATAGGGTTTTAAGGTTGTTTGAGTCATTTTGGGCAACAAATGTAAAAATTGTAAATAATGTCGCAAAGTTGTCATGTTGGAAAATGGTGGAATATGAAGAGTCTAGGTTAGGTGTGGGGGTTCTTTGAGTCATATGAGATCATGTTATCCCATTTTAAGTGTCTTGAATGTAATTGGGTCGTTTGGAGGTTGTTTTATACAAAAAGTGTAAAATTTGCAATATTGTCAAGTAAAAGTTGTCAAAAAGAGCAAGATTGGGAAGATGAATGGTCAAGGCCTCCAATAGGCAGTTATAACCATTATTGGAAGTTTTAAAACTTTCAAATATGTTTTCAAACCATGAGGCGGGGGTTGAAAAGTGTGTAATTGATCAAAACAAATAAGAATTCCTTGTTTTAGTGTGTATTTCTATGCATTTTCCAGAAAATTGACTGTTGCAAGTACCTGCACGGACCTGTACAATATTCTTGTGCATTGAAATCAAGTTTCTTGGTTGGAGTTTTGAATCTTTTAACTAATTAATTTGTATTGAGGGAAAACTAATAAGTTTTGTGCATTCTATAAGCATTTTTCTGTAGCAGCCCGTGTAACCCCAAAAACAAGGGTTTGAAGGGCTTAAAATGAAATGAATGTCCATTCTATCTATTGTATTCATTGTTTCTCAATTGAATGGACCAATTAGGTTAGGAATATATGTTGTGGGAGTCTAGGAATCAAGGGAGGTCACTTGGTAGGGTTTATGTGATTCCCTAGATGGCATATTTTAATGAATTTTGATGAAAATGAGAGGTTTATGAGTGGAAAAGGTTGAAAGACTTGGGGGAAGAAGTTTTTGAGTATGGATTGAGTTTTTGTAGGCACAATAGAAGGTTTTTGAGGCTTTGTAGTGTTGAGATCAGGTAAAGGAAGTTCATTTTCAATAAACCCCCTTTTATTTAACAAAAATGAGGGTTTTTCACTTTGATGGCTTAATGGGCATTTCAAATTCTATAAATTGTTGATTTGGTCAATTTGAGACCTGGGGAGAAGGTTTGGGTTGAGTTTTGTAATTGGAAAGGTGATTGAGAGGGTGTGGATTTGGAAAATAGACCTATTTGGGGGTCTAGGACAGAGTTGAAACACAAGATTGAAGGTTTTGTTTCAAAAGAGTCATATGGGGTTTTGAGGCATGTGAAAGAATGCATTAATGGGTGTTTGGAATGAATGAGAGTTGGAGTGTTTGTTAAGAAATTTTGAAATTTATGTTAAAGAAACTAGGTCTGCTAACCTACTAGAGAGACCACACCCAGTTTGAGTGGACATGGAAATTTTGGTGGATCATCTAGTCACATCAGTTCGTTCATAGAATTTCTTATTGTAGAGCATCACTCTATAGATAGTGCAACACATGTATAAATATGCATTTACATGTTGAATTTATAAGAATTCTAATGTTTTAACAATCAAACTGTTTGGTGTAGATGACATTGACCATAGGGGAATCATCAACTCCTCGAGTACATATGTTGACACTAATGCTAGTCGACAACCCTTATGGGGTATTTTGATTTCAATTTTTTAAAATTATATATGAAATATATTTTTAACTTGAATTTTTAATTTGTAATTCAATCATGAACATATGTTTTAAATATTTAAGTTGGTTCATGGGACTCAATTGACTTCCACGTTGATTCCACCTGAGGGGTTATTGAGCACTCATCCATTGTCGAGCGACTCATATCAAGTGCAGGTACATTTATATTGTAAATTATTTAACTTGTTACTATACTTAATATATGATTTTTGAATTCGCTATATATCAAATGTGCATGTACAAGTAAATATTATAAGCATTATGTCTATATGTATGTTTAGGTTGACACAACAATGAGAATGGGGATTGGACAGACATGTGATTTACCGAAAACTCAAGAGGCATCCAATTTTCATGTTGTTTAAAAAGGTTTCTACACAATGTGCACATACTTGAATATATATATTTTAACTTAATCCAAGTATACATGCTTTAAATTTGACCTTGTAGGACTTTGTTAGTGCCACTTTTTTCCTTTATCAGGTCACATCACCTCAACTAGGACATGCAAAGCATCCAAATACCATGGTAATTTGAATTTTTGATTATATTTAAAGTCAATTACATTGTGAATAACTTAAATTAAACTTAAAATTGAATATATATATATGCTCATACATGTTAAATTCTTTTTCTTTTATAGCATGAGACACATCTTGTAGCGGAGAATGTAGAGATAGGTCTTGGAATAGAGGGTGGACAACCTGTTATGGTAAAATTTAAATATGATAAATTGTAAATTAAATTGAATTAAATCATTTTTAATTGTAGACTTACATCTAATTTCAACTTTCTTTCTCTTGTATATGTAGATTGATTTAGAGCATTTAGAGACATGTCCAGGTGCATTAGAGCATGCAAAGCCAAATATCATGGTAATTTAATTTTATGATGAATTACAAATTAAATTGTCATTAAATCATTTTTAATCATCTTACATCTTATTTCATCTTTCTTTCTCTTATATAGAGTGGTTTAGGTCATATAGGTAGTCTACATGGTATGAAGAGGTCTCTTGATTATAGAGACGCTATGAGTTAAATGATTTCATGGGTTGTATTTGATTATTTTATGGACTACATATTTGGTTTCTCATGGAATTTACATATTGTTTCATGGACTTTATTTCATGGGTTGTACTTTGATGGACTTAATATATTGTTTCATGAACTTTATTTCATGGGTTGTACTTTGATGGACTTAATATATTGGTTTCATGGACTTAATATATTGTAAATCATGGACTTTATTATTGTTTAATTTTAATTTACACATGTTCATTTATGCATTTTATGTGAAATTTTAATATGTAATTGATAGGACATGATTAAGTATAAATATTTAGGATATGTCCTAATAGGACATCTTAAGGGGATGAAATACTTCAAAGTACATGTCTCATGTTTAATTGCAATTGATATAATTAACTTAGAATTTAGGATGACTCATCATAACAATCAAATTGTATACAATTTAAATAGTTTCAATGTTTATTTAATTCATGTCGTAATAGGATGTCTTAAGGGGATCAAATAAGCTCAAAATTTGGTGAAGTTGCCCAAGGCAACCAAATTTAACAATAATATACATGGTATTTAGTGATTATACAATCAAATTTAAAGTTTCAAAGTAGGGTGACTCATCATAACAAATGATATAATTAAGTATAAATATTTAGTGATATAAACAAATATAAGACTTTAGGTTGACTAATGATAACAAATGATATGATTAAGTATAATTATTTAGGATATGTCCTAATAAGATGTCTTAAGGGGATGAAGTTCTTCAAAGTACATGTCTCGTATTTAATCACAATTGATATAATTAACTTAGAATTTAGGATGACTCATCATAACAATCACATTCTATACAATTTAAATAGTGTCAATGTTTATTGAATTCGTGTTGTAATAGGATGTCTTGAAGGGTCCTTATAGGGTCTTAAGGGGTCCTAATATGACATCTTAAGGGGATCAAAGAAGAGTATAATTAAGTATAAATATTAAGTGATATAAACAAGTATTAGACTTTAGGGTGACTCATCATAACAAATGATATGATTAAATATAAATTTTAGGATATGTCCTAATAGGATGTCTTAAGGGGATGAAATTATTCAAAGTACATGTCTCATATTTAATCACAATTGATATGATTAACTTATAATTTAGGATGACTCATCATAATAATCACATTCTATACATTTAAATAGTGTCGATGTTTATTTAATTCGTATCGTAATATGATGTCTTAAGGGGTCCTAATAGGATGTCTTAAGGGGTCCCAATACAACATATTAAGGGGATCAAAAAAGAGTATACTTAAGTATAAATATTAAGTGATATAAACAAGTATTAGACTTTAGGGTGACTCATCATAAAAAATGATATGATTAAGTATAAATATTTAGGATATGTCCTAATAGGACGTCTTAAGGGGATGAAGTTCTTCAAATTACATGTCTCGTATTTAATTGTAGTTGATATAATTAACTTAGAATTTAGGATGACTCATCATAACAATCACATTATCTACATTTAAATAGTGTTAATGTTTATTAAATTCATGTTGTAATATGATGTCTTAAGGGGTCCTAATACGACACCTTAAGGGGATCTAAGAAGTTCTCAAATTTTGGTGAAGTTTCCCAAGGAAACCAAATTTAACAATAATATACATGATATTTAGTGATTATACAATCAAATTTAAAGTTTCAAAGTAGGAAAAGATGCACATTTAACAAACAAAACATATGGAATATTGATTTTGATACATAAAAGTGTAGAGTATAATTGTGCATGTACATGTATACAAATTTGTACAAAATATGTAATTGTGTAATTATGTATGTACATATATGTCAACTAAAAACAATGTTTACAAAATTTGGCTATGCCATCTCAAGAAAATCTAAAACTTGCACCCAAAATGTAGTAGGTCTTCGTGCCACTTGATACCAAAATGATACAAGCAATATTAATGAAATCATCAAAGCATGTATTTTAATTTATATAAAACTATCTATATGTACACAACTCAAATACCTGTATTTAAAAGTATTCCACACATGTGTGTAGGTTGAATTTGCATCCTCTCCTTTTTGTTTCAAAGTATGAGATCAATGTGATGATGGCTTGAGGATACAAAAAAAGATAATAAATCAATTTTAACTATTAATATACAAGCAATATCAATAAATAATCAAAACATGTATTTAAATATAATTTAACTAATAATTACCTATTTTTACAAAGTATTCCATGCTGTCTAGGTTGAATCTGCATGGAATCTCCTTTTTGTGTCAAATTATGTGATGAGTTTGTGATGATGGCCTAAGGATATAAAAGGACAATTTAAATCAATTTCAACTAATTTACCTATATAAAACTATATTTACCTATATTTACTTATTCCATTGTACCATTTGCGTCCTCTCTTTTTTGCAACACATCTATGATTGTCTCATACTCTTCCATATAAATTTTCCATATCTCTTTATTTGTAGGTCTTCCATGATACCTCCCTAGTTTTATATTTATTCCACCACCAAATGTGAGTAGTGTATAATCTTCTTATGTGTTTCATAATCTTCGAATGCAGGCATACCATTCTTCCTTATTAGGTATTTTTGTAGCTAAGTGCCAACAACTTCCATTGATCCTATTAGATAACATCATAGCCATCATCAAAGAAGTTCTCAAAATTTTCTCAAGGGGATCAAAGAAGTTCTCAAAAATTTGCTTAAGGGGATCTAAAAAGTTCTCAAAATTTGCTTAAGGGGATCAAAGACTTGTTATCAAAATTTTCTTAAGGGGATGTCTTAAGGGGATCAACGTACCTATTAGATAATAATAGTCATCATCATCTTCTTGAGGTGCTATTAAATTATGTTTAGTCTCCACACAATGAGACAACCAATATTATGTTTCCTCTTCATTCCCCTCAGGTGCAACAACAACATACACATGTCCTGCAAAAAAAAATTGATTTAATAACTTGCACTTGTCCATATTTCGACCAATCTACATACATCCATTCATATGTATATAAATAAATAAAAGTGTTACAAAATAGTAATAAAATGAAAAAAATAAAATAAATTGAATTAAATTACCTTCTTATACAAGGTCTGAAACACAACAAGAGTCATTTGATGCAAACACTTGACCATTGTCTTCAATTGTTGTTTCATATTGATCATATGCTTGTGTAGGTTTCAATGATCTTTGATTCCACTCTTCAACCCATTCTATATTTTCACATGCTTCTCAATCTCCTAAATATAAAACTGACAAAAACATGCAAGCTCCCTTGTCCAGGTAGTCCATGTGCTTGTATTCAAACTCTTAAATGAATGTAATTTAGTAGATCCACTGATTGTCTCGAAATCAATTCTAGGTAGAATGTTCTCTTCTTCAATCAACCAAAAGAATCAACGAACTGTAGAGTACTCACTCGAACCAGGTGTAGATAATCTTGTATTGCACCAATCCACAATCCCACATGCATCTTTAAATTTTACTACATCCTCAAATTTCAATTGTTCTCTAGCAATAATTCTCTTAACACATGCACTAGCTTCATCATGTTCTCCTTTACCATGCCCAGCTTCAAAAAAACTCCACATATGTTGGACATTATGTTCCTTGTGAACCCTACTTAACCAATAGAACATTCGAGCATTCTTGAACTGTCCCATACAATTATCTAACTATATAAGATGTTCTGCCATCTAGATTCCTCTTTCTCTTAAATTTGTATAAAATATGTTAAAACAGTATTGAAAAAAATCTAGCGAGTGTAACTAGTTGTTACTCAAATAGAAATGATACTCCCTCAAAACTTTTCTATCATCCTTCGTGCTATCCTCTGCATGTCTATAAACAATATGAACAAACATAGTCACTTGCACTAAATTGTAATATTGTGATTGGATCTCCTCTTGCAGAGCTAGAATATAATTTTCCACAAAATCAACCACCGATAGTATAGTACCAACTGGAAATGTGTTTCTACATGTGCGAAATTGGCCATCAAGTCATCAATCATGTTGAGAGTGTGTGACATATTTTGGTACAATCTTATTCTTAAATTCTAATATGAATGCATGTACACTAACTTTTTCAGTAACTAAATCACAACGCTTTCCAATTTTTCCATCTTTTAAAGAATATTCAACATTCTTAAATCTTTTAACATCCACTAATTGTTGTCCAAAATCATTATCAACACTTTCATATATACAAACTCTTAAGAATGAAAGATTGCCACAACTAGTGCATTGTCAAAAAATACAAGAACTTAAATAAAATAATTTCCCATTAGATCTTTCACAAAACAAACTTGATATAAACTCTCTTATTGTTTCGGGTGGCATATTAATACCACATTCTTGTATAATCATGTTAGTATGCAAAGTACAATGTATATATCAAAAAATGTCATAAATATAATGAAATTGAACACGCGTTTTACAACAAAAAGATATTTGTTGCTTATTATTTTTTACATACCAAGGTTTACATTTTTCAAAATACCTTTGAATTATTTTAATATTAGCAGGTAACACTAAATCACCACAAAATTTTCTATAAAATTCAGTTTGTGTTGTATCTAATAGGTGTTTTGGATGAGGATTGCGAACTTTGGACCCCACTCTTAATTTTAAAACATCTCTAGCATTAGATGATACCCTAGTATTATCATGCCAATTTTTTTCAATCAAAGATTTGATTTCAACATTCAATTTCTCTTCTTTTTTCTACTCGTAGTAATGTTTTAGGATGTATTTTTAGAATTTCTCTAATATTTCTTACCATTCTTTTATTCAAAGTTGTTTTATTAACTATAACAGTTGTTATAGCTCTTCTTGTTGCATTCTTATCTTTAGATCGACTATTTTTTTCCAATAGACTCCATGGCACTAGAAACAATAGGCATAGCATGTTTTAATGATTGATCTTTTCTTCTTGGTTTAACAAAAAATGCCTAACATTTTCATTATTTTTCTCATTTTCCACATTCTCATCAATTGCATCATTAATTGACATTGAAATGAAAGTTTTTTATGATAAAATAATTCTTTGTATAATCTATAAGAATGTGTTCTTATTTGTCTCCAAGAAATCTTACCAATAAGATTATCCAAACATCACTTTCAATTGTAAAAAAAGTATTTTTATTTTCAACATCACATCTTGGATTTTCATTTTCATTTTCAATAAAAGGATTTTCATTTTCATTTTCAACAACAAAACTATTTTTTATCTTCATTTTCAACAACAAAACAATATTCATTTTCATTTTCAACAACAATTTGACTCAGATATTGATCTTTATAACTATTATCGATGTCAACATTGTTATATCCAACTTCTTTTAAATCTCCTATTTCCGTTTCATTCAAAGGTGGATTTGAAGACATACTTGGATTTTTGCCTATTGAAACATTATCCATAGCATTGAAAGGGAGATTTGAAGACATACCAAGAGTAGTTTGTATAATCGTATTAGTTTCCACATTCACCTCTTGCAAATTTGCATTGTCTACATCCATGGTCTCCTCAGTGTTTTTATCTTCAATAGTTGTGGAATTGGATGCTTCAACGCCATTCATTGATTGAATCCTCATTCTTCTATCTCTTTTCCTTTTTTCCTCCTCTCTCTTTGCTTGAATTTCTTTAGGGATCAATACCTTCTTATCTTTCCTCTTATATTCTGACATTGTGATCCCATGATTAAAAAATTCTGAAGTATGTACAAATGAATGTCAAAAACTTGTCACGCCCCGCCGTGCGAACCCCAAAGGAACTAATAACAACGGAACAATTTTTTTTTTTTTAAAGAATATAATAACATACTTAAGTATTACAACATAACAATGTAACAAGACACAACTAGTTCCAATGGGGTACACGAAGTGACATGACTACACTAACCCATAACACGATAATAAATTAAACCATAATTAAACAGTTACATATATCCATTCATTCTCATTTCATCATTTAAGATATCCATTAAACAATAACTACATTCATGACATAAGTACATATGATAACACATGTGATGATAAAGATATAGAGTGTTACATATTTCGATAGCTACAACATAACATATCCAACTATTACAAGTGATCGCTCTTGAATCAAAACATGGCTCGAATATACATTACATCCCAAATAATAATAAAATACAACTAACTGAAGGTACACCTCAATAACTAGATATTCCAATTACAACAAGGTCATCCCAACACATGTGGGAGACAATACATCAATGATTACATTAAATACATTACAACAGAAGTATATACAACTATCTGGTACACAAGAATAACTGGATCATCAACATCTTCCAAAAGTCCTGCAATAAGGATACACCTGCAATAGAAGGGGAAACCCAACGGGGTGCAAAGCACGTTCCACCCAACCACCCCCGTGCTGAGAGTAGACAAGGAAGGGTCCCCGACCAAGTACATCTAACAACAGCAAAGACTAACTCCAAGAAAACAACTTAACATCAAAGACCACTAAATACTCAACAACGCCAAATCTAAAGGCACAACACAAACCACTGATGAACATAACAACCAGCCACACTCACAACATCACTGGAACTCAAGACATAACATCAAATACTACTTCCAACAATGACCAAGGACAAAACAATAAATCACTTCCAGAGGACTTCAGTAAATCAACATAAACAGAATGTTAGAGTAGAGTGTCATCGCATGGTTTCACATGGATTCTCCAGACAACCTATTACAAGGTGCCGCCTCCATCTCTACATGGATTCTCCAGACACCAAGTTAAGGTGCCGCTTCCATCTATGGTTCTCCAGACGGCCTATCTCAAGGCGCCGCTCCATAGGGTCACTCATGCGGAGCATTGACCTTTCGTGAGGACAAGGTAATGACCTTGCCAACCACGGCCTTCTCAGTCCCCTTTAGTCTGTGATAGCACTAACAGGTGGACGAGGCTTCACAATTATCTTATTAGTGTTTAATCCCCACCCGTGGTTTATTACTTAAGTTATCACTGATTAAACTAACTCTACGTGGGTTACCCTGACAGCCCCTTTGTGCGCCGGCCCCCACTAGAGCCACTCTCTCTAGACACTCTAGCACAAAATATCCAACTCACAGGATTATATCAACAAGGAAAACCGAACCAACAATGGCTCAATCGCGAGGCACAACCCTCTCGCCCAAAATCACATGTATGACATTCATAAACGACACGAGCCAAGTATACATCAATACCACATCCGAAGCCAATACATAAGGGCAACATCAAAATACAAGATCGAACACAAATAACAATATCCCCGCCTCTGGAAGTCCTAAACACAACTTAGACTCCTGTAACTGAATAAGTTAATTCTAGGTTTTCTACAAGAGCTAAACCCAAATTAAAGAAAATCAAATTAAATAAAGTGCATGATCTCGAGAAAACAATACATAATCAGTACCCTAAAACTCATTTAAATAACCAACAATTTTCCCCAATTAAATAAATCAACTTCTCGAAAACACTCAGTTAACTAACACGTAATTTATTTCTAATTTTTTACAATTACACTAATATAATCTTAATTTATACTATATTTTTCCAGCATTACACACACGAAATTATATGTATACATACTTACAAAAATAAATATTTTAAATTCACTAAAATAATGACATCTACCTTGTATAAAAAAAAATATATATACACACCTATATTTTAAAATTAAATTATTGTAAATATTCTACAATTAAAACATTTTTATAAAAAAAACATTTTATCAAAACACATATTATACAGTTTATAAAATATTATTCAAGAAAATATTATAAAAATATATATAAATATACAAATATATATATATATATATTTTTATATATTATATATATATATAAAGTTATATTATATAACAAAATCGAGTTAATAAAAATCAACTATAAAAAAATTTTATTTTGTAAATCAAAAATCGAATTATATTAAATGATATTGACAACTGTTAATAATAACAAAAAAATAAACAAAATCGAATTACCTTTTTTTTATATGTTACGGTACCACACTGTGGTGGCTACGGCCGCCCACAGAGCTGTGGTACCCCGTACCACAGTCTGTGGTGACCGCGGCCGCCACAGCTGTGGTACCACCACCCTGTGGTGGCTACGGCCCCCGCAGGCAGTGGTACGCAGTGCGTACCACCCTGTGGTGGCCGCAGCGCCACAGAGGGGCCGTGGGTGGTACGGCCTCGGCCGACCCCCACCCCCAAAAAATTTAAATTTATATATATATTTTTTATAATATTTTCTTTATAACTATAAATTTTCATATATTACAAAAGAATACGAATTTTAATTAAACTAAATTTCGCTTTTACGCATTTATAATAAAATAATTTATTTATTTATTTTATATTAAATCCCAATTTCGTACGAAAGTACAGAGAAACTTTAACATAACATAACATCAATTAAATATATATTATCTAATATTTATATAAACAAATTTACACAGATGCATAAAATTCATACATATATCCATTCTGATGATTCAGATAAAATAATAATTTGTGTACATATTTAATCCCTTTTTTTTATATATATATATAATATATACAGTGTGTATATCAACATATATTTACCCAGATATTCAAACAATCATAAGATCACAGATTTTCAATAAAATTAATATAGCTCTAACAAATAAATCCAACCTCAACCTAAATGATTTATTTTTCAAACACTAAGTTTCACAACTAAATTATATTGAAGGGATATCAAAAAGATTTACTAAGGTTTTCAACAGAAGATACAAGGGTTTTAATCTGAGCAAGTTTTCGAATCACAAATCTTTATTCGATCAAATTTCAAAAACCTAGCAACCAAAATTGTTACAGAACAATGAAATATTAATAACTTAAAAGGAGAATACCTGGAGTCCTTTGTCTGAAGAAGTATCCCTTCTGAAAGCTCCTTTCGAATTCCTCCTGCAGCTCCTCCTCGAATCTATCTATCTTCAAAACAGTTATTTTCTTCCCCTAGTTTTTCCACAAACAAAATTCTTTTATTTTATTTTTATCTTTCCTTTCCCAGATCCACAAAACAACAGAGTAGAGGTTCTGTGTGTGTGCATAATCCTCTCTTGAAACAAAATAATAAATCAAAATAAAACTCCATAAAGCACATCTGCTTTCTTTTCACAAAAAGCCCCCTTCCTATTGGTCCTTTTTAGCTTTTAAAAGCACAAATTTATCTACAGTTTTTATTTAAAATAATTTATTTAAACCAGATATTATCTATGCTAAATTAATATTAATAAAAGTTATTATTTAATTATCTTCAACAATAATTATTTAATTTAATTATTGTCAACATTATTAATTAAAAATAATTATTTACTCTTTTAAATAAATTAAATCACCTTTTTAATTTATAATATATTTAAATTTAATATTCAACTAACACACAATTAAATCAACCAACTAAACAACTTTAATCCATTATTTATAAAACAAGGTTAATTAACTAAACATGACCCATAAATCAACTGAATACCTCAACAATCAAACTACACAATTCAACAAGAACGAAAACCTCAGTCACAACACGACTCACAATAGACGACGGACTTGGGATGGGGACGCTTCCAGACCTACTCCCTTTTTCAACATTTTTACCTATTGGGATAATTGATTGCTCGCCCTGTCCTGCCGAAGTAGGTGGAATCGAGACTTAATCCTGCAATCCTGCATCCAAGCAAACGTCAAGAAGCACATGTATATATAAATAAATAATCAACATCCTACCGTGAGAAGGAATTGCAGTGTAGCAGGGCACTCGTGAACGAGTGATGCTACATTGTCCTCTCACCTAATCTATTCTAACAATTACAATATCCATAACAACTAACATTTCTAACAAATTGATCATAAGATAACATGCTAATTAACTACTGCATCATAATTAATTACTAACCATTGCATTATAAAATAACATAGAATTCAAATCACATGATCACCCTACGATTATCACATCGACATTTAAAACATTAGAGAGAAAGCATTACCTAATAAAATAATCCAAACCCTACATATAGAGTATCATAAATCATAATAAAATATCAATTGAAGCAATCAATTAAACTACGCAACCACACACACCAAAATGATGAATCAGTCACCATCAAAATTCAGTATCACACTAACATATAAAGCAAACTATAGTAGTAAATAGTATCAGAAACATGGGGGTATTACATCCTCCCCCCCTAGAATATGGCTTACTCCTGGAAGCCAGTAACTATATATATATATAATAGATAAGATTTAGCATACAACAACCACAAAGAGAACACGCCACAAATCTCTATAACTAACCACATATTCATTCATTTCCTATTACCATATTCCATAATTCCATACAATACAACATGCAAAAGCAACTCCAAAACCACATAGGGTCAATCAGACAATCACTTGCACAATGAGGTAAAGCACAAGAAGACATACAAAGGTGGACATAACAACATAGCTGGTTGTCATCCACCACACACAACACACAAAAATTCACACCCTACACAATTGTCCATAATGCATTCTTCCAGTAGGAAGGATATCGGTGCATTGTACACTACACCGAGGGTCCTATCCCTTCCACTAGTTTCATGCGCCATTGGACCTACACCACATAACAACAACTTCTGGGTAGCCAAGTCAGACCAACACAAAAAGAAAACATAAACTATCGAACAAAGCACCTAGGTCAACGCCATGGCTCATAATGCCTGGAGTATTACCTACGCAACTAACAACTTAATGGGTCCACAATATCCCAGAGCGCCTAGTGTTTAAACTTGGGCTCTGATACCAAGCTGTCACGCCCCGCCGTGCGAACCCCAAAGGAACTAATAACAACGGAACAATTTTTTTTTTTAAAAGAATATAATAACATACTTAAGTATTACAACATAACAATGTAACAAGACACAACTAGTTCCAATGGGGTACACGAAGTGACATGACTACACTAACCCATAACACGATAATAAATTAAACCATAATTAAACAGTTACATATATACATTCATTCTCATTTCATCATTTAAGATATCCATTAAACAATAACAACATTCATGTCATAAGTACATATGATAACACATGTGATGATAAAGATATAGAGTGTTACATATTTCGATAGCTACAACATAACATATCCAACTATTACAAGTGATCGCTCTTGAATCAAAACATGGCTCGAATATACATTACATCCCAAATAATAATAAAATACAACTAACTGAAGGTACATCTCAATAACTACATATACCAATTACAACAAGGTCATCCCAACACATGTGGGAGACAATACATCAATGATTACATTAAATACATTACAACAGAAGTATATACAACTATCTGGTACACAAGAATAACTGGATCATCAACATCTTCCAAAAGTCCTACAATAAGGATACACCTGCAATAGAAGGGGAAACCCAACGGGGTGTGAAGCACGTTCCACCCAACCACCCCCGTGCTGAGAGTAGACAAGGAAGGGTCCCCGACCAAGTACATCTAACAATAGCAAAGACTAACTCCAAGAAAACAACTTCACATCAAAGACCACTAAATACTCAACAACGCCAAATATAAAGGCACAACACAAACCACTGATGAACATAACAACCAGCCACACTCACAACATCACTGGAACTCAAGACATAACATCAAATACTACTTCCAACAATGACCAAGGACAAAACAATAAATCACTTCTAGAGGACTTCAGTAAATCAACATAAACAGAATGTTAGAGTAGAGTGTCATCGCATGGTTTCACATGGATTCTCCAGACAACCTATTACAAGGTGCCGCCTCCATCTCTACATGGATTCTCCAGACAATCAAGTTAAGGTGCCGCTTCCATCTATGGTTCTCCAGACGGCCTATCTCAAGGCGCCGCTCCATAGGGTCACTCATGCGGAGCCATTGACCTTTCGTGAGGACAAGGTAATGACCTTGCCAACCACAGCCTTCTCAGTCCCCTTTAGTCTATGATAGCACTAATAGGTGGACGAGGCTTCACAATTATCTTATTAGTGTTTAATCCCCACCCATGGTTTATTACTTAAGTTATCACTGATTAAACTAACTCTACGTGGGTTACCCTGACAGCCCCTTTGTGCGCCGGCCCCCACTAGAGCCACTCTCTCTAGACACTCTAGCACAAAATATCCAACTCACAGGATTATATCAACAAGGAAAACCGAACCAACAATGGCTCAATCGCGAGGCACAACCCTCTCGCCCAAAATCACATGTATGACATTCATAAACGACACGAGCCAAGTATACATCAATACCACATCCGAAGCCAATACATAAGGGCAACATCAAAATACAAGATCGAACACAAATAACAATATCCCCGCCTCTGGAAGTCCTAAACACGACTTAGACTCCTGTAACTGAATAAGTTAATTCTAGGTTTTCTACAAGAGCTAAACCCAAATTAAAGAAAATCAAATTAAATAAAGTGCATGATCTCGAGAAAACAATACATAATCAGTACCCAAAACTCATTTAAATAACCAACAATTTTCCCCAATTAAATAAATCAACTTCTCGAAAACACTTAGTTAACTAACACGTAATTTATTTCTAATTTTTACAATTACACTAATATAATCTTAATTTATACTATATTTTTCCAGCATTACACACACGAAATTATATGTATACATACTTACAAAAATAAATATTTTAAATTCACTAAAATAATGACATCTACCTTGTATAAAAATATATATATACACACCTATATTTTAAAATTAAATTATTGTAAATATTCTACAATTAAAACATTTTTATAAAAAAAACATTTTATCAAAACACATATTATATAGTTTATAAAATATTATTCAAGAAAATATTATAAAAATATATATAAATATACATATATATATATATATATATATATATATATATATATATATATATATATATATATATATATTATATATATATAAAATCGAGTTAATAAAAATCAACTATAAAAAAATTTATTTTGTAAATCAAAAATTGAATTATATTAAATGATATTGACAACTGTTAATAATAACAAAAAAAATAAACAAAATCGAATTACCTTTTTTTTATATGTTACGGTACCACACTGTGGTGGCTACGGCCGCCCACAGAGCTGTGGTACCACGTACCACAGTCTGTGGTGCCGCGGCCGCCACAGCTGTGGTACCACCACCCTGTGGTGGCTACGGCCCCCGCAGGCAGTGGTACGCAGTGCGTACCACCCTGTGGTGGCCGCAGCGCCACAGAGGGGCCGTGGGTGGTACGGCCTCGGCCGACCCCCACCCCCAAAAAATTTAAATTTATATATATATATATATATATATTTTTTATAATATTTTTTTTATAACTGTAAATTTTCATATATTACAAAAGAATACGAATTTTAATTAAACTAAATTTCGCTCCTACGCATTTATAATAAAATAATTTATTTATTTATTTTATATTAAATCCCAATTTCGTACGAAAGTACAGAGAAACTTTAACAGAACATAACATCAATTAAATATATATTATCTAATATTTATATAAACAAATTTACACAAATGCATAAAATTCATACATATATCCATTCTGATGATTCAGATAAAATAATAATTTGTGTATATATTTAATCCCTCTCTTTTTTTATATATATATATAATATATACAGGGTGTATATCAACATATATTTACCCAGATATTCAAACAATCATAAGATCACAGATTTTCAATAAAATTAATATAGCTCTGACAAATAAATCCAACCTCAACCTAAATGATTTATTTTTCAAACACTAAGTTTCACAACTAAATTATATTGAAGAGATATCAAAAAGATTCACTAAGGTTTTCAACAGAAGATACAAGGGTTTTAATCTGAGCAAGTTTTCGAATCACAAATCTTTATTCGATCAAATTTCAAAACCCTAGCAACCAAAATTGTTACAGAATAATGAAATATTAATAACTTAAAAGGAGAATACCTGGAGTCCTTTGTCTGAAGAAGTATCCCTTCTGAAAGCTCCTTTCGAATTCCTCCTGCAGCTCCTCCTCGAATCTATCTATCTTCATACAGTTATTTTCTCCCCCAGTTTTTCCACAAACAAAATTCTTTTCTTTTATTTTTATCTTTCCTTTCCCAGATCCACAAAACAACAGAGTAGAGGTTCTCTGTGTGTGCATAATCCTCTCTTGAAACAAAATAATAAATCAAAATAAAACTCCATAAAGCACATCCTCTTTCTTTTCACAAAAAGCCCCCTTCCTATTGGTCCTTTTTAGCTTTTAAAAGCACAAATTTATCTACAGTTTTTATTTAAAATAATTTATTTAAACCAGATATTATCTATGCTAAATTAATATTAATAAAAGTTATTATTTAATTATTTTCAACAATAATTATTTAATTTAATTATTGTCAACATTATTAATTAAAAATAATTATTTACTCTTTTAAATAAATTAAATCACCTTTTTAATTTATAATATATTTAAATTTAATATTCAACTAACACACAATTAAATCAACCAACTAAACAACTTTAATCCATTATTTATAAAACAAGGTTAATTAACTAAACATGACCCATAAATCAACTGAATACCTCAACAATCAAACTACACAATTCAACAAGAACGAAAACCTCAGTCACAACACGACTCACAATAGACGACGGACTTGGGACGGGGACGCTTCCAGACCTACTCCCTTTTTCAACATTTTTACCCGTTGGGATAATTGATTGCTCGCCCTGTCCTGCCAAAGCAGGTGGAATCGAGACTTAATCCTGCAATCCTGCATCCAAGCAAACGTCAAGAAGCACATGTATATATAAATAAATAATCAACATCCTATCGTGAGAAGGAATTGCAGTGTAGCAGGGCACTCGTGAACGAGTGATGCTACACTGTCCTCTCACCTAATCTATTCTAACAATTACAATATCCATAACAACTAACATTTCTAACAAATTGATCATAAGATAACATGCTAATTAACTATTGCATCATAATTAATTACTAACCATTGCATTATAAAATAACACAGAATTCAAATCACATGATCACCCTACGATTATCACATCGACATTTAAAACATTAGAGAGAAAGCATTACCTAATAAAATAATCCAAACCCTACATATAGAGTATCATAAATCATAATAAAATATCAATTGAAGCAATCAATTAAACTACGCAACCACACACACCAAAATGATGAATCAGTCACCATCAAAATTCAGTATCACACTAACATATAAAGCAAACTATAGTAGTAAATAGTATCAGAAACATGGGGGTATTACAAAACTTGAAAGTCTTCCTTCTTTGTTCCTCCTTCAAACAAGTAGAAATTGAACAAAATTCATCTCCCTCCTTCAAACAAGTAGAAATTTCATCTAGCAAAATTCCTCTTCCTCCAAACAATTAGCAATTCAACAAAATTCCTCTTCCTCCTTCAAACAAGTAGCAATTGAACAAAATTTCTCTTCTTCCTTCAAACAAATAACATTTGAACAAAATTCCACTTCCTCCTTCAAACAAGTATCAATTGAACAAAATTCCTCTCTAACAATGTCCCAATGATGCCTCCTTTCAAAATTGAAAAAATATCCCAAGTTGAAGAGCCTCTACAAGATAAAAGTTGATAGAAAATAGGGACTATGTCATTATCGACCGTACAGAGCATGTTGCAGACCCAAAATGTACTTGAACTTCATAGTAAATTTTTTAAAAATGATCAAAAATAACTTGGGATCCCATTTAATAAACAAGATCCCACTTTATAAACCAGGATCTCATTTAGTAAACAAGATCTCGTAGTAAAGTGCGATAGCATTTATTAAATAGGATCTCAATCCCTTTTCAGTGGACGAATGGGAAATGGGAACTTTTTTTGTGAAATTTGAATTGTAGGCTAGGTTTTTTCTTTGTTAACAGGTTCAAGAAAAGGTTTGGGGACCCAAACCTAGGCCCTACACCTGGTTTGACCTGCAAGTTCAAGGTTCTAGCAATGTCACAAGAAAATAGTGAGTTTGGGCATATGTCTAAAGACTTTTTTTGCAGAATTTTTTGACAAAATTAAAACCCATTATAGACGAGACAGTGTAGATTCTAAATGTGTATTTTTTTCACAATTGAATTATTTTTCCTATTTTTCAATTAATTTTTGATGAAACAGGTCCATAAACTTGAATTATTAGGATCTTTTAGTATTTTAATCTTTTTATTAACATAATTTTTTGAAATTTTTTTTTTACAAAAGCATACTTCAAACAATTCTTTTCAATTTAAAAAATAAAAATAAAAATGATAAGTTTAGGTCATCTTATGCGTGACATACACAATGATTTTTCATAACACCAAATACGACCAATAAAAAATTGACAAAAAAAAAAGAATAAAAAATTATAAAAAAATATGGAAAGCATGCTTTAGTGAGTTACAAATCTTTTCCCAAAAGGATTTAGAAAATATGATTATTTAGGTCAAAATATGGATGAAGTACGCGTGCATGGTATGGTAAGAAAAAGTGACTTTTAAACAGTAGTTTTTAGAAACACTTATTGAAAATCGATTTGTATCATCTAGGTATTGAAATAAATTACATATTTGGAAACTAGACTCCAATTACTACATTTTATGATCAGTGACTTTTTTCAAGATTCTATCTCTAAGTGCTTCAAATTTTAAGGTCAAATGTGTCGAATTCTGAAAATTAGGGAAAGCACTTCCACTTTTTGGCCAAAAAGTGGACTCAACTTTTTGCCAACACCCCAGAAAAATTAATTAATTCTCTTAAAGCATCAACAAAAACATTTTCTTTGCTTGGGAGTCTATTTGATAATTCCCATAGTGTATTATTATTGGGATCCTCAATTATTTCATATCTCCAAATGGATTTCAATAGTGGTATTTTAATTTCCTTGATGGAAGTGGTGTCTTTTGTCCATATTCTGAGGGAGTGGAATAGGGCTGCTGATTGTTTGGAAAAATGGGCTTCAGAACAGCTTGATGGCTGGAAGATTGAGAGGTGGGAGTAGATTTCCCAGGAGCTCCGTCGTGATCTGGAAACGATTATTGCCGAGGAAAGAGAAGAGACTAATGTTGGATGTTGATTGGCTCTTGTGTTGTTTAGTCATTTTTTTGGTTCCTTGGGGCTTTGGCCTTTTGCTATGATGTAATGCTTTGTTTCTGATCTTCAATAAAGTTTTTACCCCTCTTTTTTCAAAATAGTGGTATTTTAATTATCTTTAGCGAGAGATAATTGACTTTCTGATAAAGCAATATTTTTTTGTTTCATGCTTACTATAGTTGATATAAGAATACACAAGGTAATATTGCTATCTTTAGTGCATGATGTTGAACTTATTTATTGGTACACATTAATTAGATATCTTACAATAGCTCTTTAACCATTGGTATCAGATGATATTAAACCAAGGATCTTCATAGTGTCTCTAAAATTAAGATTTTTTTATCATGTCAACTAATAATTGGAACCTTCCAGTTTCACTTAAGCTTTCAAAAAAGCTATCCCATACTTTATTAACCATTCTTCTACATGTTCATTCATGAATTTTATTGGGCATTGGTTTCAAAATATTTTCATCTATGTCAATTAGATATTTTGATCTTTTACAAATAATTTAGGAGGTGCAATGATTGACATGTTTTTTGGGTTTGTATTTGATAAACTTCATTCACCATTTCTTATTTTAGTAGGTTTTTTGGGACTTACTTTTACAAATAATTTAGGAGGTGCAATGATTGACATGTTTTTTGGGTTTGTATTTGATAAACTTCATTCACCATTTCTTATTTCAGTAGGTTTTTTGGGACTTACTTTTACATTAATATTGTAGTGTAGAAAAAGGTAGCCCATTTTCATACTTAATTTGGAAATGATTAACATTAAAATGAACCTAATGTTTCCTTGATCTAGTGTTGCAATGTTTTTTACACATTCACATTAGGTTTAGGGCCCTTTTAAGCTAAATAGACCTAATTTTTCCTTAATTTAGTGTTATAAAGTGTATTTATTTACACCTTCATAGTAAGTTTTGGGCCCTCTTTTATTTATGACCTTCATATCATCATTAATAGGCCCCTAAGACCATTTATTATGCATCTCGAGGCTTATTTAAACTAATATCCTAACATAATCAATAAATACACTTAATATCCTAACCCTCTAACATTTCCTCTAGCCAAAAAGCCCTAGTGGGACCCATACACCACCTTGGACGTATGAGTCCCACCCAGATGGGACCTCTATGTCACCTCAGGTGTATGAGTCCCATTTGGCCCCTTTTTAGGGTTTTGATCAAGAAATCAAGGTTTTGAATTCAATTTTCATGAATGTTGATATTTGGGATCTAGTAAACGGTAAGTTAGATGGAATACCTATATAAACAAGGTTTTAAATGGAATGCCTATATAAACAAGGTTTTTAATCATTATTTCACCTAGCAATCAAGAGTCAAGCATCCTAAGACTTCACAAGAGAACCATAGAGTATTTAAGAGCATTTCTAAGGCATTCAAGGGCAAATTTCTTCATCATTTATTACAAAAATTCAAGATCCATCATCATGTCAAAGGCATAGTGCATCAAGCATGTTGTTGAGCTAGTGTTGTGATGTAGCATCCAAGATCCAAGTTAAGAATTTTATCATATTCAATTCAAGATCAAGATCTCCATTCTACATGGTCACTTCATGTTAGATTGTTGATTCACATTTCAAGACATCATTCAAGGTATCATTGTTCATGTTTCATGTTTCATTATTTCATCATAAGGTTTAATTACCTAAATGGGCTTTGACCAATGCAAACCTCTATTCCCTAATAATAAAAAAGTTTTTTTCTCTCTCTACATGTGTGATTGCAAATATAGGTTTTTTGGAGTTTGAAGATCCTTTGAAGACTAAGTTGCAAGATTGAAGAAAGTTGTCAAGGTTGTCATCTTCATGAAAAGTTTCCTATAGGCCAGAATTCAGGGTTTCTGACTCAGAGATTTGGCATGAAAAAAGCTATAGGAGATCACCAAAGAATACCAAAATTTTATCCAAAACCTAATACTGGGACTAAATTGCCACCTTGGACGTATGAGTCCCAGTATTTCCTTTTTCCAGATTTCAAGAGATCCAAATCAGTTACCGTGAGATTCCAATTTCTGCACAAAAACTCTAGTCTAGGACTATATCACCCAGAATGGTGTATGAGTCCCAGTGAGCTTCAGAGAACAAAATTTTAGGATTTGAAAGCTTTTTTTATCACATCTTTCTTCCAAGTACCCTTCTACTCATTCTTAGTTTGTTATTTTGTATTTCAGTTTCATACTTTATGTCATATAGTTAGGTTTTCATATTGCATTCACCTTCTTCTTTCCAAGCCCTTTCTTGGTGGTGAACCACCTTAATTTTCTTTAACCATGCCCTATGACACCTTATTTCAAGTCTCTTTCCCTCATTTCCATCCCTAGATTGAGACCTCTAAGGTTTGGAATGAAACGTGTAGGAAATTGGTGGTTCTATCTTTGAAAACAAAGAACAACTATTTTCTTCATTTCAAATATCAATTGGTATAGGAAGAGGGAGAGAGGGAGAGGGGAAGAGAGAGGGAGAGAGAGAGAGAGAGAGGGAGAGATATGAAGAAATAAAGAGTCAGAGGGAGATAAATATAAATAAATGGTAAGAGAGAGAGATAGAAAGAGATAGGAGAGGGAGAGAGGGAGCAGGAGGGGGGAGAGATAGAAATATAGAGAAGAATGAAGAGAGAGAGAGGGGGGGGAGGAGAGAAAGGGGGATAAAGAGATGAAAAATTAATTCAAAATAGATGTTATTTATTACTCCTTTCATTTCAAATTTGGTACTTTTCATTTTTCCTTTAATTTTAGACTATATATTTTGTATACCATCTTCTATATGGTGTACCTTTTCATATAATAAAGACAACATCAAATTTGAAGTCTACTCTAATCTAAAATATCAATCTATATCCTTTTTTAGGATTTTTTTTGGTGTGTAGGAATTATTGAACTAATTTGTAGCTTGTAGCCCAATCATAATTGCACCAAAATATTTTTGACAATAACTTATTCTAGGATCTTATAAATGGAGTATGGATGGATTGATTTCATAGAAATTGGAAATCTTAGTAACATTAAGTGGCTAAGAATTGAAAGGAAACAAGAAAATACAATAGGATTAGTAATATGATGAGAGTAATTAATTCCAAGAAAGAGAAGCATTTGAATATAGTAGAAGGGAAAATGAAGGAAATGTAGAAGAAACCCTATCATGTCGTCATGGAGAGGGGTATTTCTATTCATTATTAAAAATTTAGGAGATAATGCAAGGTGAAGGGGGTGAAATGGAGTTAGGATAGTGGTTAAGAAATGAAATTAAAAAATGATTGGTGAGACAAGAGAAATTTTGGTTAGAAGAAGTGAGAGGTAAGGAACATTTTAGGAAAGTGAGAATATGAGAATGAGTGGAAAATAGTTTATAAAAAAATTAGGTTCAAATAAATTATCATAAATATAGGGTGAAGAAGAGGAGGCCATGGTATTTAGGGTAGATTAGGATAGTGAAAATAAGACTAAGATGATAAGGATAAAGGCATGTGAAAGAAGGATAGAAAAAAAACCAAGGATTGAAACAAAAGAAGAGATTAAAAGAGAAAAAACTAGAAATATAAATACTATATGAAAAAGGAACATAAAAAAATAAGCCACAATAATATGCACAAGAGATAAGTTCTCAAAAAGATAATATACAATGAAAGCAACAAATTATGAACTAATCTAACACTTCAAATTAGAAATTTATATTTACATGGTATATTAAATTCAAAAAATCAAAGAAAAAAAGCCTAATTTAGTAAATTAATTAAGAAACCTTTATTATAACTATTTTTTTAGTCTATTAGTTGAAATACAACAAACTAAATCACTTTAATATCAATGTAATTAGCCTAATCTAAAACTAAGTTAACATGTACACTAGATATGAGTCTAAAAATATGCCAAAAGACATAACTTGGAAACATAAATTTTTAAAATAGAAGAAAAAAAAAACATGAACTATGACTTGGAGAGATAAAATTGTAAAGAAAAGAAATAAAATGCAATTGGGAGGCTAATGTTACCAATTATATGGTTTGATAAAGCATATGGGAATTGATTGTCCAAAGGTAGAAGATAAAAGAGGTGCCCTTTACTAAAGGGGTGATGTGTATGGTGGAAGCATTTAGATAGGGGCACTAAGTAGATACAAATGACATAGGTGTCCTATATGGATGGAACATGCCCACCCTCTATTCATAAATCAAGTATAGTAAACTTGAAACTTTCTGTAAAGTTATCTTGTCTATTGTATTGGTTGTATAATTAGACTTAGGAACTTGAGATGCATAGAAAAGAGGAATTGATAAAAAAAAACTAATATGTTTTAAGCTTGTAGAATAATAAATAAAATAGACAGAATGGAAAAAATGCACTAATGCAAACTATAAGTTATTTCTTGTATAAAGGTTAGAAGATTGGAGAAAGTTGGTCAAATCTAGGCCTTTTAATTACTAAGTTTTAACAATGGGGGACTGTAACTAGCATAGATATCTTAACAAGGGTTCTAGAAAGGTGTAAATAGAATATGTGTCTAAACAGGAGCATTAGACAAGTGTAAATGACATATATGACACTAGTATAGAAACAACAATAAACTACTGAAAAAGCTACTAAAAACTACTTGTAAATGACTACAGTTGGTCACGTGACCACTAGTAGTTTATTGCAAGTCACATATAACATGACCAGATTGATGAATAAACAATTGTTAGTCATTTATTGGTTATTTTTATTGATCGATTTGGTAGTATATTTAGTCGTTGATTTAGTCATTCATTGCTGTGATTTGGTCACTTATTTAGTCACTTTTTTTTCACTGATATATTTAGTTGTTGATTTAGGCATTGATTGTTGTAATCTGGTCACTTATTTAGTCATTTTTTTATTCACTGATGTATTTAATCATTGATTGTTGTTAAATGGTCATTTATTTAGTAATTTTTATTCACTGTTCATTGATTTCTATCAATTGGTAGTATATTTAGTCAATTTAATTATTAATTGATGTCAATTAGTAGTATAGTTAGTCATTTTAATTGACTGATATTTGAGGATTTAAGCATAAAACACAAATACACATCAATCATCAATTATGCACATCAATCATCAATTGCACACAATAAGACAGTCATTAAGAAGACAAAATTGATGAACTTTATTAATAAAAGAAAGGTGTTCTAATTACAACTTAGAAATAGAGTATTACAATTATTATTTTCAGTCACAAGACTAAAAATATGAGTTACAATATTGTACAAAAATGACCACAAGAAAGAAAATTCTCCAAAAAACTTATGCAATGATGGAAATGTATGCTTGAAGCCCTTCAATGCGAGCACATGCCCCTTTCATCTCTTAAAACTTCTACAACGTGGGCAATCTTCCTGGAGCAAGTTGTAACGTGTAGAATCCAAGAAGGAGACTGTTGATTGTGTCCCATTTATGAAGCTCTCTCCTTCAATGTAATCAATGATAACCCAGCTAGAATCTTTCCTCCTTTATATGCAATGTGCCATCTGATATGAGCAAAAGGGTGCTGCATTTTTCACCATGAATGAAGTTGTGCCTCAATAAAACTAACAAAATTACTATTAGTCTCAATTCAAAAAGAATAAAAGTGCATTGTATATTGCAAGTTTACAAAAGTCCAAACACAACATAAAGATAAATCAATTAAAAAATTGTAGCCTTGTCAACAAATGCCTTAAATAGAGTATTCAACATAGGCTTGGAATATGCATATTGAACCCTTGATTTTAGAACCTTGTTTAAAGTTTAAGAAAGGTGATATGCTCATATTATAGAATGAAGTTTTCAACACTAACTAGAATGGAACAACATTATCAATAGAAATTTCCTAGAAACCAAGCCCAAGAATGCCATCAGACTTAATTAGACAACAAAAATGTCAACCCTGGTTTATGTGTTGTTTGAGTAAAGATATGCACCATGGAAGAATCCATTTGTACATAATTCCAAATTAAGTTAATGAGAAAAGATCTTTGATATCCAACTGGGAAACCTTAACATCCAAATATTACTAACCTGATGTTTCACAACAAATTTCCCAACTATGACATCATCTTTACTTAAGAAACCGGATATTGATCCACTGCCATATTGAATCTCACAGGATTCTCCTTCATAAACAAAAAATGATATATATATATATATTTAACCAACTTCCTTAATATCCCCATGTAAGCAGACTAAAGTAAGTGAGGTTGAGAGTTTGAAGTAGAGTTCCATCTTCTTGGTATGTGCTTGACTTTGATTACTTGTATCTTGAATGAAAATAGCAAGGTAGTTGCACTGTAAAATCATTGTTAATCATTGTTACAAAAATAACCACAAAATTCTCTTTAATTAATATAATCCTTCTAGATATTTCAGTTAATTTCTAAGAGAGCTAATTTCATTATCCAAACATCCATCAATCTATTTACTGTATATAATTTCCTAGAATTCAAAATTTGAATATAATGAAACTAACCATAATTACCAACGATTTGACACCAAAATGTAGTACAAAATGAATTGTTTGACAAAATGCCTCAAAGAGATGTCATCTCATAGAATGAAATGATATGATTGCAAAATGTGCACAAAATGGATTTTGCAAGGAAGCTCTCAAAATATTTGAATTAATGAAGCACTCTAGAACACCGACATTGTAAGTTTTGCTTGTGTTCTAGATGCATGCAGTCTATAATACCCCTCGTGTTGTTGATACTCTTAGATGCTCTTTTGTGTTGGTTTTGTACCTGGTTTGTGATGGTGATTAGTTCACCGGATTGGTTGTTTGTGGATTCATAGTTTAGTTGGTTTGTTGCACTTGATATTTTATGATGGTTGATGACACATTATGTGGTGATCATATTACTTAGTTATGCTATGGTTTTCTTTAATAATATATGTGATGATGTGATTATATGTTGTTATGGTTTTTGATGTGTTTGCTAGTGAGTCTTGGTGAAAGGAAGGAGTAGCATCACTCGCTCGCGAGTTCCCTACTACCCTACGATTACCTTTCACAGTGTGTCTGCATTAGAGATTTTCATGCTACTTGACGTTTGTTTCTATGCAAAATGTAGGTACAAGACACCGACTCCACCTGCTTGACAGGTTTGAGTGTGTCCCATAAACTCAACGGGTATGATGTTGAAAAGGGAGTTGATAAGGAAGTGTCCCCATCCCAAGTTTTTCCCCTCATTGTGAGTCTTACGGTGTCATTGTCTTGACCTTGTCTTTGTTTCAGTGTTGGTTGTTGTTGATTATTTATTTTATTTGTGAATAGTTGTTATTTAATTAATCTTTATTTTATATGGGATTAATTAATGTTATTTCGTTGATATGATTACTTATAGGTAATTGTAATTAAGTTTAATTTTAGATTTAAATCTTGTAATTTAAAAGTTATTTAATTAATTAAAAGGTATAAATTAATTAATTTAAATAAATAATGTTGTTGAGAATTGTAGATTATCTCTTTCAAAATATTAATATTATAAAATTTAAAGATATTATCATGTGAAGATCTAAAGATTTAAAATAAATGAATTTTTAATTAATTTGTGGGATAAATGTGAGCTTTTAAAGCAAGAAAAAGGAACCAATGCATGTTGTGGATTTTTGGAAAACGAAGAGCTTTATTTATTTTTCTTTATTTTTATTATTGGAAAGAAAGAAGAAGTTCTCTCTTCATGGGAAGGGTTTGGTTTTTGGAAGGAGAAGTAACAATAGTCGGAGAAAAATATGTGTGCTTCTCTATTAATTTGTCTAAAGAAAAATAAAATAGATTGATTCAAAAGTTAGCTTGGTAGAAGGAATTGGAGAAGAAACTACTAAGGAAGACTAATTTCGAGAAAGGAAGAAGGTTGTTGTGTTGTGGATTCGACATCAAACGTAGGACTCCAGGTTCCTCTTCGTTTCATTTAAATTCCTTTGTTCTGTTAGTTTCTATTGGAAAAATAAATATCTTGCCTATGTGTTTGAATTAGATAATTGTATTTAAAAAGTAGATTGTGTTTTGAAAATCTATTTTGGTGAAAAATTTTAAACCCTCTGTAAAAAAACTATCGAAAACTCTTTGGTTCTTCAATAAATTTAGTTGTGAAATACTTGTTTGGAAAAGAAAATTAATTGTTTCGGGGTTAAAATTTGCATGCCCAGATTTATATTGTGTTTGAAAGAGAAATCAATTTTTAATCTATTTTATTTTTAAATATACTTGTGTGTAAATATATATATATACAAATAAATATATATATATACACATATACATTATTCTGTTCTTTTAAAAAAAAATGTTTCTGTAAAAAAAAAATTATGTGTAAAAATAACATACAGACCTGTTTATTTTCAGTTTTGAAAAAAATAATAATATATATTAAAAAAAATATTTAAGTGTATGGGGGGGGTCAGTTGTTGCCATACCACCCCACTCCCTGTGGGGCTATATGTAGCCACCACAACTGCACATAGCAGCCGTCGGCTACTAGGCATAGCCATGGTGGGGGTTGGGGCCTCCCCACACATGGAGGTTCGCAGTCCCTACACAGGGGGTTGCGGCCTTTAAAAAGTTTCAATTTTTTTCAAAAAATTAAATTTATTAAATTAAATTGTATTTAATTTGTTATTTTATATTAAAATATATATATATGTATATATATATATATGAGTCATGATTATATTTTTAATTTTATAATGTTGTTTTAAATGTATGATTTTAAATATATAATTTATATATATACACACACACTTTTATGTGTATTTACATATATACCTATATATATATAGGTATACATGTAAATACGCGTAAAATCATGTACATATATTATTCTTATATATGCTAAAATTTATGGGAAAATTAGATGTTAAAATTTGCAATGTTGGATATTATGGTGATTGATTTAATTGAATATAAGCATTGTTGATTAGACTAAGTTGAATGAGTTCAAGTGAATGAATTATTTATTTTTCTTGGTGAAATTTTGTAATGAGATGTGTTAAATGGTGCTTGTTGAACATTTGCATTTGAAATGAAACTGTTAAGTGGTGTAATTGTTTATTTCTTATATTGTCATTGAGTTAACTATTATTTCACTTAATTGGGTTAAGTCATGTGGGAGAAACCCATAAATTAGTTTTCCTTCTATAGGAGCTTAAGTTGCTTGTTAGGGACTTCCAGAGGCATGGGGGAAATGATGGTTTTATTATGTGGTCTTTTATTTGATACTTGTCCCTATTTTGACTAGGGTTGTGATCTTGAGTTTACATTTGGGTTGTACCGTTTTTATGGGCGTTGATTCATATGACCTTTGGAGAGATGGTTTTGCCTTGTAGTTGTTCTATTTTGTGGTTCAGTGTTCTTGCTGGTACAACCCATTGGAATTTAATGTTATGTTTTGGGTTCTAGGGAGAGTGGCTCTATGTGGGCGTCAACGCACAAAGGGGCTATCAGGATAACCCACGTTAGAGTTAGAGTAACAAGTGATAACCTAATTAATTAATTAATGGTTGGGTGGTAAAACATTAACAAGATAAGTATGGATGCCTTGTCCACCTACTAGGGCTTTCATAGATTAAAGATGGCCTCAGAAGGTCGTGATTGGCAAGATTGGTGCCTCATCTTCATGAGAGGTTAACTGTTTCGTACGAGTCACCCTATGGGGCCGACACCTAGAGAGGTTGTCAGGATAACCATAGATGGGGGCCGACACCTAGAGAGAGGTAGTCAGGATAACCCATTTAGGACTTTGTGATGACACTCTCCCATAGCTTCCCTTGTGTTCGCTTTTGTGCGTATCTGGAGGCGGTTGTGTCTTATGTTGTTAAGGCAATTTTTTCTTGATGTTGTCTTTGTGGCCTCCTTTCAGTTATTCAATGTTGCATATATGCCTCATGGAAAATTTATTGGTGTTGGTGAAAGGTTCCCTTGGATATTTATTGTTGAGTGATTTTGCAGTCTCATTTGGTGAGCTTGGAA
Source organism: Sequoia sempervirens (assembly GCA_007258455.2). NCBI lineage: Eukaryota > Viridiplantae > Streptophyta > Pinopsida > Cupressales > Cupressaceae > Sequoia > Sequoia sempervirens. The sequence continues at coordinate 78,126 of VDFB02070130.1, read as the reverse complement.
TTTTATTGTTGTTGGCACCTCTTATGGTGATTTAATGTTGGTCTATGATTTTGGCAATTGGTTCTGGTTGGACTTTCTTCTAGCATTCCTTTTTTTGGTTATTTTGCTAGCCTCTAGAAGTGGTCTATTGATGATATGTTTTTTGATTTATTGTTGTAATGTTTTGAAAGTGGTCTTTTGATATTGTGTTTATCTTGTGTATTCTTTTACTTCTCATGTTTGGAGTTTAGTCTTTTTTTTTTTGGATGTCCTTGGTCGGGGATCCTTCCTTATTTACTCCTAGCACAGGGGTGGTCGGGTGGAACGTGCTACACACCTCGTTGGGTCCCCTGTTATGCAGTTGAACCATTCAGTACAGAGTTTGCAGATGCAACTTGATCCAGAGTTCATACGTTACCAAATGTAAACTTGTACTCTAGATGTATTATATGTATTGATGTATCACTCCCACATGTGTTGGGAAGACTTATGATGTAATTTTGTATATGTATTCAATGAGTCGTATTAGCAGACTAATGTAATGTATAGCCACGCTATGTAATTCATCCTTGAACTATGATTGTAAGTACTGTTAATGTTATGTTGTATCTATGGAAATATGTAAATAATATTTCCAAGTTTAATTTATTGTAAATGCATGTATGGTTTTCATATAGTTTATTCTTGTCACATTGTTTATCATTTATTAATGTTTAAAATTGAAGTTAAGTGAATGAATGGGTTAGTTACGTAATGTCACCTTATGTACCCCAAAGGACTTAGGCATTTAACTTGTAATCTTTTAAATCTAATGTATACAATAATTTATACACTTTAAGTGTTTAAAAAAAAAATTGTACCATAAATGTTAGATGTATTAGTTTTCTTTGGGGTTGCGAGGTGGGGCATTACACAGTCATGCAAGTTTAGTGGATGAGGGTTGCACATACTTCATATGTCACTAACGTTTATTGCATTACATATATAGTTGATCATTAGGTGTGCATGGTTGACCTTCGTGCCCATGTTGACTATCTTGAGGACACCCTAAATGGGTACTGGCAAGAAGTTGAGTCCACTTTTTGGCCAAAAAGTGGAAGTGTTTTCCCTAATTTTCAAAATTTGACACATTTGACCTTAAAATTTGAAGCACTTAGAGATGGAATCTTCAAAAAAGTCACTAATCATAAAAATGTAGTAGTCAGAGTCTAGTTTCCAAATATGTAATGTATTTCAATACTCAGAGGTACAAATTGAGTTTCAATAGGAATTTCTAAAAACCACTATTTAAAGTCACTCTTTTTACCATACCATGCTTGTGTATGTCATCCATATTTTGACCTAAATTATCATATTTTTCTAAATCCTTTTGGGAAAAGATTTGTAACTCATTGAAGCATGTTTTCGATATTTTTTGTAATTTTTTATTGAATTTTTTTTTTGTTAAATTTTTACTAGCCATATTTATCGTTTTGAAAAATTGTCATGTACGTCACGCATAAGATGACCTAAACTTATCATTTTTTGATTTTTAAAAAAATTGAAAAAAATTGTCTAAAGTATGTTTTTCGTGCAATTCGTTTTACAAAAAAATATTTTAATAAAAAGTTATTAAAATAGTAAAAAACCTTGATATTTCAAGTTTATGGACCAATTTCATCATAAATTAATTGAAAAATAGAAAAAATAATCCAATTGTAAAAAATTTACATATTTGGAATTTGCACTGTCTCATCTATAATGGGTTTTAATTTTGTCAAAAAAATTTGCAAAAAAAGTTGTCAGCCATATGTCCAAAGTCACTACTTTTCTATGACATTCTTAGGACCTTCAACTTGCAAGTCAAACCAGGTTGAAGGCCTAGGTTCAGATTCCCAATGCTTTTCTCGAACCAGAATACAAGCCAAAAACTTGACCACAAAGCAAGGGGAATTTCAATTTTTTAGAAACAAGATCCCATTTTATAAATCAAGATCTTGTTTCCAAATATTAAATGTTGGGACCGTTGACATGGAAAAATGATCTTGTTTTATAAACGAGATCCCGTTTCCATTTCAATAGTCCCAACATTTAATATTGGGAAATGGGATCCCATTTTATTAAATGAGATCCCATTTCTTTTTTACCATTTTTTTAAAAGTTTACTAGCAAAGTTTTACTGTGAAGTCTGCAACTTCACATGTACAATTGACTATGACATATTGGGCTATTTTCTGTCAACTTTTGTCTTTACAGGTGTTCAACTTGCATTTTGAATTGAATTTTTCAAAGGAGGCATCATGTAAACAGTTTTGAAGTGGAATTATGTTAGTTTTCTACTTGTTTGGAGGAACAAAAGAGGAAGACTTTTGTTTTTATAGGTCTTCAACTTGAAATTTGGATTGAATTTTTTAAAGGAGGCATCATGTAAATAATTTTTTAAGTGGAATTATGTTAGTTTTCTACTTTTTTAGAGGAACAAAAGAGGGATAATTTTGTCTTTACAAGTCTTCAACTTGCAAATTGGATTGAATTTTTTGAAGGCTTTCACTATTGACATTCATTTGTGCTTGATAATTTTATAATCATGGGTTCACAAGCTCATAATAAGAGGAAAGATAGGAAGACAACGACTTCTGAAGAAATTCAAGTAAAGAGAGAGAAGGAGAAACAAAGAAAAAGAGAAAGAAGAATGAGAATTAAATCAATAAATTATGGTGGAGCATCCAATTCCACAACTATTGAAGATGAAAACATTGAGGAGACCATAGTCGTAGTTGAAGCTAATTTGCAAGAAGTCAATTTGGAAAATAATATGACTATACAAACAAGTCCTAGTATGTCTTCAAATCCCCCTTTCAATGCTATGGAGAATGTTTCAATAGGCACAAATCCAGGTACGTCTTCAAATCCACATTTTAGTGAAATGGAAAATTCACTTGTAGAAGTTTTACAAAATGCTTGACTTAACGATGTTGACATTGATAATATCTGGAGAGATGAAATTTTTATAGAATTTGTTGAAAAAAAATTAGAAAATGAAAATGAAAATTGTTTAAATGTTGTTGAAAATGAAAATGAAAAATATTTCGTTGAAAATGAAAATGAGAGTGATCCTTTTGTTGAAAATGAAAATGAAAACCGTTTTGTTGATGAAAATGAAAATTGTTTTGAAGTTTAAAATGAAAATGAAAATATAGAATGTGATGTTGAATTTAATGAAAATATTTTAAAAAAATTGAAAGTGATGTTTTGGATAATTTTCCTAGTAAGATTTCTTGGAGGCAAATAAGAACACATGCGAATAGAATATACAAAAAATTATTTTATTGTAAAAAACTTGCATTTCAATGTCAACTAATGATGCAATTGATGAGAATGCAAAAAATGAGGAAAATAATGAAAAAGTTAGGCTTTTTTGTTAAACCAAGAAGAAAAGATCAATCATTAAAACATGCTATGTCTACTGTTTCTAGTGCCATTCAATCTATTGGGAAAAATAGTCGATCTAAAGATAAAAATGTAGCAAGAAGAGCTATAACAACTGCTATAGTTAATAAAAAAACTTTGAATAAAAAAATGGTAAGTAATATTAGTGAAGTTCTACAAATACATCCTAAAACATTGCTAAGAGTGGAAAAAAGAAGAGAAAGTATAGAAAATGATCCAATTAACCAATGTTGGAGTTTTAGTGGTCAACTTCCAAGGTCTGACATGAAATTGAATGTTCAAATTAAATCTTTGATTGAAAAATATTGGCATGATAATACTAGGGTATCATCTAATGCTAGAGATGTTTTAAAACTTAGAGTGGGGTCCAAAGTTTGTGATCCTCATCCAAAACACCTATTAGATACAACACAAACTAAATTTTATAGAAAATTTTGTGGTGATTTAGTGTTACCTGGTAATATTAAAATAAGTCAAAGGTATTTTAAAAAATGTAAACCCTGGTATGTAATAATTAATAAGCAACAAATATCTTGTTGTTGTAAAATGCATGTTCAATTTTGATATTTTTATGATGTTTTTCAATATATATGTTGTACTTTGCATACTAACATGATTATATAGGAATGTGGTATTAATATGCCATCTGAAACAATAAGGGAGTTTATATAAGGTTTTTTTTGTGAAAGATCTAATGGTAAATTGTTTTATTTAATTTCTTGTATTTTTGGACAATGCACTAGTTGTGGAAATCTTTCATTCTTAAGAATTTGTATGCATAAAAGTGTTGATAATGATTTTGGACAACAATTAGTAGATGTTAAAAGATTTAAGAATGCTAAATATTCTTTAAAAGATGGAAAAATAGGAAAGCGTTGTGATTTAGTTATAGAAAAAGTTAGTGTACATGCATTCATGAGTGAATTTAAGAATAAGATTGTACCAAAATATGCCATGCACTCTCAACATGCTTGATGCCTTGATAATTTTTTGCATGTAGAAACATATTTCCAATTGGTACTATACTTTCAGTGGTTGATTTTGCAGAAAATTATTCTCTAGCTCCACAAGAGGAAATTCAATCACAATATTATAATTCAATGCAAGTAGTTATGCTTGTCCATATTGTTTATAGACATTCAGATGATAGCACAGAGGATGATAGAAAATTTTTGAGCCCGAGTATCATTTTTATTTGATTGACAACCGGTTACACTTGTCAGAGTTTGTTCAATATCATTTCAATATATTTTATAGAAATTTAAGAGAAAGAGGAATCCAGATGACAAAATGCCTCATATGGTCAGATAATTGTATGGGGTAGTTCAAGAATGCTTGAATTCTCTATTGGTTAAGTAGGTTTCACAAGGAACTTAATGTCCAACAGATATGGAGTATTTTTGAAGTTGGGCATTGTAAAGGAGAACATGATAGAGCTAGTGCATGTGTCAAAAGAATTCTTGCTAGAGAACAATTGAAATTCGAGGATGTAGTAAAACTTAAAGATGCACGTGGGATGGTAGATTGGTGCAATACAAGATTATCTACACCTAGTTCGAGTGAGTACTCTATAGTTCATTTATTATTTTGGTTGGTTGAAGAAGAGTACATTCTACCTAGAGTTGATTGTGAGAAAATTAATGGATCAACTAAATAACATTTATTTAAGAGTTCGACAACAAGCACATGGACTATCTGGACAAGGGAGCTTGCATGTTTTCATCAGTTTTGTATCTCAGGAGATTGAGAAGCATGTGAAAATACATAATGGGTTGAAGAGTGGGAGCAAAGATCATTGACACCTGCACAAGCACATGATCAATATGAAATAACTATTGGAGACAATGATCAAGTGTTTGCATCTGAAGACTATGACCGTGTTTCAGACCTTATACAAGAAGGTAATTTAATTTAATTTATTTCATTTTATTTCACTCTATTAAGTTGTTTTGTAATACTAAATTATTTATATGGATACACACAAGTTATTAAATCAAATTTTGTTTGCAGGACATGTGTATGTTGTTGTTGCACCTGAGGGGAATGAAGAGGAAACAAAATATTGGTTGGATCGTTGTGTGGAGACTAAACATAAGTTAATAGCACCTCAAGAAGATGATGATGGTTATCATTATCCAATAGGTACGATGATCCCCTTAAGACATCCCCTTAAACAAATTTTGATAACAAGTTTTTGATCCCCTTAAGAAAATTTTTAGAACAAGGCTTTGATCCCATTAAGAAAATTTAGAGAACTTATTTGATGATGGTTTTCATGTTTTCCAATAGGATCGATGGTTGTTGTTGGAACTAGGCTACGAAAATACTTGATAAGGAAGAATGGTCTACCTGCATTTGAAGATTATGAAACGCATAAAAATATTATACACCAAGGAAAACTTTAGTGGCGAATCTTCACCAATTGGAAAATTCTAGAAATCGGCCAAGTTGAAATTGGTGACTTGCGCAAACCAACATGGTGTCCAAATCGATCATGTTTTATGAATTATCAGTCCAATGCATGTCCATTCGCTAATGATTTATTTTATTAGGCATATTTAAGCAACAAATTTTCCATAACAAACTACGTGTTTCAAATGGATCGATTAATATTTTCGCTGAGAATCCAAAAAGCAATGTAATAAAACACCTACATATTCGCCAATACTATTAAAATAACATTATATCAGGACCCATTTCACCAATTAAATTTTACAAATAGTTGTTTGTGAAGACCCATTTTTCCAATCAAAATTTATAAATAGTTGCTTATGAGGACCTATTTTGCAAATAACATTAAAAAATAATTACATTTGAGGACCCATTTCACCTAGAAAATTACAACGTAATGTTGTATAAGCACATGGGATTTTCCAAATTTTTAATATACCATTTAAAAATTATGTGGAATTAGCCAAATATGGATTGATATAAATACAATCAAAACTGTCATTTATTCTTACACATTTTGTTCAATTCTAAGGTTCTCAATTTGGAAGTCAGTCAAAGTCGAAAACGTAGACTTAAAGGTGAGTGATCATTTCTTCATAGTGTTATTAGTTATAATAATAAGATTTCTTTATCTCTTTTCCATTCTTGCTTCAATATTAAAGATGATATTGAGTAGGGAATGGGATCTATATTCATTATTCTCTATCCTTCTTAGACAAGAAGACATTTTTTCTAGCTTTTATTCAAAGTGAGAGATCAATATGTTGAGCAGCAAGGGTAAGACTCCTCAGGGTAGTGAAGGGACTGGGAGACCATCAAAATTCCCAAAACTTAGAGGTACCATACAATCTTACTTTGGAATTGGCAATGCTTCTAATCCATCAGATCAAGATGGAGCTACATCATCAACTCTTCCACCAAATATTAATGAAGAAGGAATTCGCAATACCTCACCGCCACCTAAATATCAAGGTGAGATTGTCATTGAGTTAAATCAAAATATATCAAATGAGGATGGAAATATCGCAGAAGATGCTCCAAGGGATACCCTGGTTAGCCAGAATGAGATAATTGACTTGGATCAAAATAATGTTGGTAGCAAGAAAAGAAAAGGGAAATAAAAAATGGGGCACGAGTGGGAGATGACAAGGAATTTTCAACTTGGTTGGTTGTCAAAGTACCCATTCATTGTACTAGTGGAGAAAGCAAATGATATCGAAAGTGCAACAGAATGAAAGTGTACAATTGGTAGTTGGAAATGTGGAAGAGACAAGAAGTTATAGCTAAAGCTTGACACTATAGAAAAGCATATCAGTAAATTTTATGAAAAAAAAATCATAGACGAAAAGGAACAATCAGTCGTACAATAGAAAAAAAAGGACGAATGTCTTCATGTTAAGTATGTCAAGGAATATGAAGAGCATATGCAAAGAATTTTGAAGCTTTCTACATGTCAAGGTACACTTGAGGGTCAATTTGGAAAAGCAATGGAAGGAGCAAATCTATCAAAAACTGTTCAGTTGAGTGTTGTTTTTCATATTTTGTCTAGAGGGCGTCCTATGATAGACTACCCAAAATATTGTAGTTTATTATATTTTTTAGGTGTTCCTCACTTTGATTTCTCACATTGGTCAATAAACATTGGATGGGAATGGGAAAACTATCTTGTTTCAATGGAAAAGGAAGATTAAAATGACAATAAAAGAGTCAAACTTCATTGCATTATCTTTAGATGAAGTTATTATGGTAGACAATACTTCTTGGGTCTATATGCATTTGTATGCTATAGAACAACATGTTCACCAAGCTCATCTTCTCTATGTTCATAAAATGAAGTGCAATTCAACATCACAAAATCAATTTGAACTAGTCAAGAAATCTTTCAACGAAATTGTAGGTATGGATGAGTTGACAATTTCCAAAAAGTTGGTGTGTGTAGGAGTTGATGGAGCTACAGTGAGGAAAGGTCAAAGGAGTGGTGTTTGCACAAAATTACAAACTACTTGTGCACCATACATGATTGGAATTCACTGCATGACCCACAGAATGAATTGAACATTCAAAATTGTAAGCAAGTTTCCTACAGTATCAAAAGTTGAAAGTCTAGTCCGTGAGATCCATTCATACTTTTTCTGAAGTCCCAAACGTTTCGTAGAATTTCAAAATTTTGCTGAGGGAATAACACCAGGAAACAAGCTTCTCAAGGATTTCGATACCAAATGGATCTCCCTGCATGGACCAACGCAACGAGTTCTTTCAAAATATCAATCCTTTATTGGAGTGATGTATGAGCATCACAACATAGTAGACAAAGCTCTTGACCTCTTACATAGGTTAAGTGATATAAAGACACTCTTGACTTTATCTAGTTTTCTCCCCATGTTGGATGTGATGAAAAATCTTGTGAAGAAATCCCAAGACAAAACTATGTATATTTATGAATATGCCAATCTACGTAAACATACATGCTTGGCCTTTGATCATCTATATCTAGATCTAACACAAGAAGGTCCAAATTATTTCATGTTGCAGAAAATTATTGATTTGAATAATCCTAATAATTTTTTACAGTATAATGCAAGTGGGAACTTATGTATCTGTGTACGCGGATATAAGATACTAGTGTACCATTGTAAGATAGCTAGCACTCTAGCAGAGAAGTAGCTGTTAACAAGGAATATTTTAACGAAATTGTTAAATATATTAGTGATAATTTGAACGAAATTGTAAAATATCTTTCCTCAGAGATTCATGAAATAATCCCTCAACATGAAATACTTGAAGCCATGGGTATTATGTATCCTCAATTTTGGGTAAACCGAGATAACCCAAAATATTTTCATGATAAAGTAAAAATATTGATTGAACAATTTTTGAAAAGTGTAACATACAATGAGCATGAAGAATGCCTTTGAACTAGGATCAATAAAAAAGGTTTGGAAAAGCTTAGGTCATAGTGAAATATTGTGTGATTTGATATCAAAATATTTCAAACTTTATAATTTATGTCAAACAATGATATTGGGGTCGGTGGAGGATGAGAGAGTTTTTAGTACATTGGAATTTTTGAAATCAAAGTTAAGAAAAAAACTAGACAAGAATTTGGAAAATTGCTTGAGGATGAAAGGAACTACATATAATGTCAAAAAATTTCCTTTTGAAAGAGCACTCACAATCTGGAGGTTCACATGTGAAAGAAGAGGGACTGGGTTGTGCAACACTCCAATTCCAAATGCTAGTATTGGTGGCACTAGCAGTGGTAGAGGGATTGGGATAGATGACATTGACACAAATCACACAATGAATGTTGAATTTGAGACACAGGCTGAAGAAAATGAAGAGCAAAATTAGAATCAAGATGTATCTTTTACTTTATCTCAAGATGAATGTCAGTTTGAGGACCCTGACTCTGTTTGGGAAATGGAAGAGAATTAGCATCTTTTAGGTATTTATATTGTACTTCATGAATCAGTTTCCATTGTTCCAAACTATAGTTGATGATATTTTATATTGTATTCAATGATATTGTGAATCATTGTACTTCATGATATTTTATTTTATATTGCACTTCATGAATCATATTCCAAATTGTAGTTGATGATATTTTATATTGTATTCATGAAATTGTGATATTTTATATTTTATATTGTATTCCATGGTATTGAATTTGATATGTGATTTTGCATCATTTTTAAAGAACACTTATCACACTAATTATAAATTCCTATTGCATTGCCATTCACACAATCTTTAATAAAATAACTGAAAGGAATATTAATCCATTCCTTGAACAGAAGCTAACAGTTCAACATCCATAACTTATAAATAACCGTTGATTATTTTGAGTCAGATGATAGTGAATACAATACTACAAAGCACGATAAGTTGCTATTATATTTAAAATTAAAGATATTATAGGGTCTTTTCCTTTTACATCCATTTTAATACTAATAATCTAATTTGAAGTTGACTAGTTTTTACCCGTTCCCGGTCTCTTAAGTCATATCTTATGCCTTTGCATCTGTTTACTTATCGACTGCTTGAGCCTAGTGTTCCCAATTGCTACCTATAGAATCCTTGTCTAATGTGGGTCATAAAATTCTTTAATTCTTGTTCTTTCCCTAAGTTTTGGTTTTAATATTTGCTCAATATCGTTCATGTTATAAACCTAGGCAGGCAGCCCATTTTAAGTCATGTATTTGTAACAAGTGCACGTGCTTATTAAAATCATTTGTTATGCTTGGCGGGTCCCATTGATTGCTTTCTATTGGTTCCCCTCTATCTCACGAGATTAAATTAATCAAATTAAGGAGTCGACAGGATAGGGGAAGGCAACACTTGGACACCCTTTTGGTGGGTCCTACCACTGCTCGAAGGTACCGATGACTAAAGGTCTTCATTATTCAAATCAATGGTTAAGATTTTCTGATGGTTGGATCTAAGGATTTGATCTTAGCCGTTGGATCGGAGTATTTGATCCTAGTCATTCCCTGCCAACCTCGTGGGAATAAAATAATACTTCTGAAATGTTGTGAGGCTAGCGGGCTAAAGACACATGTTTTACTATAGGTGTGGGGCTTGGTCTCCACTCACATCCCCAATGCCTTAAGGTTTTAAATCGACGATCCACATGCAACATTGAGATTTAATCTCAACCGTTCCCCACTCACCCCACAAGAATAAAATAATTTTTGTGCATAATTTTTGTTATCCTGAGGATGTAATAAAAAAAAAATTGACTTCTAGTAGAGCTCCTAAAATTTTTGAAAAAATTGAGCTTGTTTTGTGCCCTATAATGGTCTGTTGTATCCATGCCCAAGGGTAGGGTTTAGGGTTTTAGCTCTAAAATCTTTGTCTCAAATTTCTTAAGTCTTAAACCCTTGGTGTTTTAACCCTTGTCTCACATATCAATACTCAAACTCTATGAATACTTATCAAATCTACTAGACAAGTATATGAATTCATGATTTAATCAAAGCATTTTAATTGATCCATTGAACTAGAGCCTGAATTAAAACATACATCAAAGCACAATGACAATGAAGATTAAAGAAATGATTCTTGATCAAATTTTCATTAATAATTCAGATACATAGTAAATTTGGAGAGACGATGGACTCAAAATACTTGCATTATTGTTCAGATATGCTTGGAAACCATACGATTAACAAAATTCACTTGCTAGACTCAAAACTTAAGATACAAACTCCATATGTGTTCTCTCTATATTCACAATTTGCATAATTTGGATCCATAATTCAACAAGAGACCTGCACTAATGGCCTGGAATTCCCTTTTATAAGAACAAGGGAGCAAAATAAACTTGGGGCCGAATAGTAAAGTTGGAGAGACGATAGACTCAAAAGACTTGCATTATTGTTCAGATATGCTTAGAAACCATGCGATTAACAAAATTCACTTGCTAGACTCAAAACTTAACATACAAACTTCATATGTGTTCTCTCTATATTCACAATTTGCATAATTTGGATCCATAATTCAACAAGAGACTTGTACTAATGGCCTGGAATTCCCTTTTATAAGAACAAGGGAGCAAAATAAACTTGAGGCTGAATAGTACACATATCACATTTTTATTTGATCACTACAACACACATTCCCTTTTACAGTTATATTTACACTTTTTAATTGGAGGGAACATACTTGAGACAAAGATTATCCATTCATTGAAGAAAATAAAACCACCTTCCAAAAGGCACTTTGTTGGAAAGGAATAACCTTCTAACCATTGTAGCATATTCATCCCATCGATAAAAATGACAATGTGCAAAGATGGAAAAGATGAACAGACATCCCAGTCAGCATCCACATCATCAACAATCAACATTTGTCATTTACCTATGGTATTCTCAGTCAAGAGACACATATCTTATACGCATTATAATCTCAAAGGCCAAACCTATACTATACTTGACCAAGTATATGTGTTCTCCATTCCTGTACTCATAGATCAAATTCATCAATAAATATTCTCTTCCACTGCTCATACTCTACATCAGATGGCCAATTGAAATCAATGATTTCATCCATCTTCTTTCTATATGGAGAGTATTTTGTCATTACTGAATTGGACTCCTTATGAAAATATTTTAGAAAGATGATGATGAAATACAATTTCTCTAAAGCATCTTTTAACATATCAATGCCAACCTTTTCACAAATAAGAACTGCTTGAGAAACAATTGTAGTGTCCACCTGGTTCTTCCACATTTGTAAGGGTTTCAACTCATCATAGGTATGATGAATATCATGCAACAATTGCAAATCTTCCTCATAAAACTTGGCCTTCAATTTTCTTATTTTATGTTCTAATGGGGCACCATACCCTTGAAAATTTTCTTCCTTAACCTCACTAACAAATTTATAAGTTGGGACCATCCTTGGATATCTATCCTCCTGCTGCTTAGCCCCAATTGCCATGAATCTCAATTTATCAACTCTAGGAATCCATATATCTAGGATTGGGGTAGCCAATCACTTATCCCTCTTAGATAACTTTATCACTCATAGCATTGAAGAATAATTTGCATGAAAACTATTTTAATTTACCTTGAATATTTTTATTTAGATACTTCAAAATAGTATGAACAATCTTTGAATTGTTCTCATGCATGGTGTTCTGAACTTGTTCAAGCAATTCTTTGTATACTCCAATTTGCTAGAATAATTCTTCCTTAGTGGGCTCAGTTGGTGGAACTGCACCTAATGTGCTTGGCTCTTCAATTGTGAGTGGCTCTAGATGCATATTATAAGGCACTATTGCTAGAGATTGCTCTGGTATGACTTGAATTAGTTGAGCCCTGATTTCTTAATGTTTCCACTTGTTGCTTCCACAATGATACTTCAGTTTCCAGTTCAACAACCCTTTATTGACTCTTATTATATTCATCCACAAGTTCATTATATTTGCTTCTATACATGTCTATGTCAATGGTGAGGTTCTCCACTATTGCTTTTCTAAACTTAGCAACATTTATTTCCATTTTAGTTGCCTCCAATGTTGGGGTGTTTTCCACTCTCTTTATAACTAGTTGCTTGCTAAAATCACTGAGTTCTACAACCACTGGCTTCTTGGATCCCAAGGACAATGACCAAACAACTAGGGAATCCCATTCTTCACTAAATTCTAATACTTGAAGATCCAATTTGGCCTTCTCCTCAGTTTGAAATAAGGGTCTCTCAGACCTCCTTATGGTATCCAATACCTCTGCATCAACAATATCCCATTTGGGAAGCAATAGCACAGCACACCACTTTTTTGTACACGGGCTCTGCCCTCTTTAGCTGTCATATTTTGAAATTATTTCTTCATGTCCTTTCTTACATCTACCTGAATAACACTCTCAAGTAGCTATGGATGTAAGCTCCTCTCTCTAGCAACATTCTCTACATATTCAGAGGCCTTTTCCCTCCACACAAAATCTCTAAATGCCTTTGTTTCAATGAAAGAATCATCTTCCATGAATGCTTTGCATGCTTCTTGCCTCAAATCATCTTCACTATTCAAGCCCTTGAGTCAACCTTTCCAAGTTTAATTCCATCTCCTCCTAAACTTGAGGCAATATCCCTGATGGCAGAAGGAATTCCTTGCTACATTTCTTTAGGAGTAATGAGAATATCATCCTCCTTTGTGTTCGGGTAGTCAACTACCTTTTCTACCTCAACCTTTTGGTTTTTCATAGGTGGTTGGTCTGATGGAGGGGAACCTCTTGTAGGTGATTCTATATCAATAACAGTAGGAGGGGCACCTCTTGGGGGTGATGGCACTGACTTTGCAGGAGAACTTACCCTTGACCCCTCTGATGTAATAGGGGTTGGAAAATTTTGTTGCTTCTTTACTATCTCCTTCTTCTTGGAGTAAATCCTTATCTTCTTTGGTTGCTAAGTAGGTCTCTCCTCCAACACTACATTGGGATCCTCCTCAACTACCACTGATTTCCCTTTATATGTAACCACACACTCTTCCTTCAAGACTTCCATAATGCTCTCAAAATTATTCATAACATGCATAATCATGTTGAACTCACCCCTTATATTGGGCATAGGGTCATAGTTAGGATTATATTTCTTAACATTATCCACCATTTTATTGAAATCCAAATATTTTTCTTTTCTCTCTTCTTGTTCCTAGAAATTAAAAACATTCCTGATTACATCCTCAGGATAGTAAAAATTATGCACGAAAGCGCCACTCCTATTCTTTGCCTTTAGTGCTACAATAAATCCCTTAGGATCATGGTTCCTTGGGGGTATGGTGTTCAAGTTGTAAGGTGCAAGAAGTTTCAACAAATTTGTCCATCCTCCCTTTATTATCACAAAATTTGCAAACGTTGTGTACTATGAGAAGAATGAACCCTTCCTCAATGTCTCAAGAAAATGTGCCATTTGAGATCCTCCCAATTGTCTCATGATTTCCAAGAATCCAATCTTGAATGGCACATCCCTTGGTAATACAAATGAAATAAAATTTGTGCCATAGACTTTGAAGATTGTTATGTGGGGATATGGGATTATGTCTCCACAATTGTGACTCAAATTCAAATTTGTTCTCCTTTACATAGGCCTCAGGAAGTCATAGATTTCCTTGGGGATCTAGGGTGGATCATACACTAGGAACCTTCTCAATTTTGAGGCAAAGGCATTATGGAAAAACAAATAATCAAATTTATGATCATCCTTGTATAGAGTTTGGGTCCAATATTAGACAGGTAGATCAATGTCATCTTCTCTTTTCTTCAATGTCATGTCCTTAAAATTATTCTCACCATTATGCAAGAACATATGCATCAACAAAGAATACCACTAGAAATCTACCCAATTCTTTCCACTTTTCAAATCAACCAAACCCTTGTGAATGCATTCTGACAAATATGTGGCATAGTCATAGACTATAGTGAAGGCTAGGTGTTACAGATGGCATGCCATGTAACTATATTCCCTCGGCAAGGTATCAATTGGAGTGAAACCAATGATCTAGAACAAAGAATACACAATCTTCTTGAATTAATTAGAAAAATATTTCATGGGGAATGGTTCAAGTTCATCCCTACCAATCTTTATTTTCTTCCTATTCTTCCTCGTTCTAGTGCTAGTAGTGTGCACAGGTAACATTGACGTTTTGAGTAGCACCCTAGTATTCTCATACTCCTTTATGAAAAAATCCATGTCAAGAGGAATCATATCTTTGCTCCACTCATACAATTGGAAAATATTTGTAATCTCTTCTCTTTTTATCCTCAACATCTCTTTTCCATTAAATATTCTAACCATCCTAGCAATTAGGTCATATCTTGCAGCAATTTCCTTCAACAAATCTACATCCATGTACACATTAGGAACTACCAAATTTCCCATGTCTAGTCTCCATGGGTTGCAGACAGAAACCCCAAGATTTTTGTTCACGTACCAATGTTGGAACAATTTCCATCCAGTATAGGGCACTTCTGCATCCTTAATGAAGCATTGCTTGTCCATTGTGGAAGGTTTTAATTAGTCAACTATATCCTGGGATAGCGGTTTGGATGAGGTTACAGGGCTAGCAGTTTGTGCTTTGGCACCATTGGTAATAAAATTAGTTTAGATAAACTTATGGTTTCAGAAGAAATGGGTTCAAGACTAAGCTTATCAATTCAAACCTAGGGCTCGGCTTGAAGGTGCAAAATTCGAAAGGTTTGATAGAATTGTGATTTTTTAAAGCAAATTCAAACCTCAAAAAAAAATTAAAATAAAGCACAAAGCCAATTCAACTAAAAGCACAATGAATTTTAACCCTAATCCCAGGTAATCTGAATAAAGCACATAAAACTACATTTGATTCAGTATTTACGACTTTTAATCATAGGAAAACTCTAATATTGATCACGCTGAACTCTGCAAATACTCTTTTCAATCTCTTGTGCGCTCTAGATTTATTTGCAAATTACAACTCTCAATTATGCAAGAATTAATCATTTATGCCTAGCATGAGCGAGGTTGGGTACTAGTAGCTTTGGAGGTCATTTCTACCATTATTTCTTGCTTGTGCAAAGAAAAAATGGCTACCATGGTCGTACTTTCAATTTTAAAACTTCACCATCGATCTCCAGGTGAGATGGCCTTTCGAACAACTCGGATCAAGTCAACCAAGTTTGAATTCACGTCACCATCGTGAACCATTCTGTCAGCCAACATGAGCTCACCAACTAGATGCCAAATCATCCACTTCCTGGGCCCCACCTTTTCTCATTCCAAACAATCATGGAATCCATGTGGGAACAACCCGCTGACCCTAAGGCTTTATTAAAGCCTTATTTTAATCCCACGGGGTGAGCAGGGAACGACTGAGATTTAATCTCACTATTGTATCCCATTTGTTGATCTAAAATCTTTAGAATGTTGGGTTCCACATTGAAGACCAGGACCCACACGTATGACAGTAGACACGTCGATAGCCCATTGACCCCGAAGGTTTTATTAAAGCCTTATTTTAATCGCATGGGGCTAGCGGGGAATGACTAGGATTAGATCTTGCAATCAGACCGTTGTATATTATGCACATGAAAATAAAGTTAGTTTAAAATGGGGACATCACTAGGTTGACGAGACTTGACCCTCAAGATTAAAGACTTAAGATTTAAGGCTTTTGTCATAAAATATTTTGGTTTGACTTAGGAAATATTAAATGGTAAACAAGAGCACGATGACTAACTGACCTAAATTAAAGGGTCAGTAATAGAATGAACTCAATGGCTCAAGTTGCAACTTAAAAGACCGGTAACCAGGTATGATAGGTCAACGCAAAAATAGAACCTTTGGGGTTTATGACTACAGGATTTTGAAAAGAGGGTTTTCATTCTAAACCCTAAACCCTACCCATGGACACAAAAGCTCAGAATCATGACAAGGAAAAATCAACTGACAATTTTCAAAAAAATTAGGTAGAGCTCTACCAAACTGATTATAAAAAGAGTTTCCAATACTCCAGCATTAGAAGCAGCTGACATGACCATAAATGTTGCTAAGCTCACAAAAGCAACAGTTGAGATCCTTACTAAAGATAGATACATGCATAGAAGTAAGTATAATGAGCTTATTGATGAATATAATAAGAGTCATCAAAAGGTTGTTGAACTTGAAACAGAGCTAGCATTATGGAAACAAGTGGAAATATTAAGGTGAAGGTCTCAAGGACCAGCTAGTTCAAGTCATGTTGTAACCAGGGAGTGGATGATTGCTCATGAGAATATATTTTGGTTTGTTGTAACCATTTCTTAAGGAAATGACTGATATAATCTATCAAATGAAAATGTGGCATGTGTACATCTCAGCCTGGAGCTTGTAATGCTCTCTTATTTTGAGTCTATCGTCTCTCTAGTTGTAGCATTTTACATGAATTATTAATGAAAATTGATCAATAATCTTTCATTAATCTTGTTTGTCATTATGCATTGATGTATGTTTTAATTATGGCTTTGGTTTAATGAACCAATTAAAGTACCTTGATTAAAGCATGAATTCATATAAATGTTTAGTGGATCTGATAAGTAGTCATGGAGTTTGAGTATTGATGTGTGAATTGTAATGCAATTTCACTAAGATTATGGATGCCTAGAATTAAAATCACTTTATAGCTCATATTTTAATTATGTTAAAAGTAAAACTTGAACATGTACTCAACGATTCATCACTCAACTTGATGCTTAATAACATATTAACAATAGTATTAGTAGCATATACAACAATGAGCATCAACAATCATTTAATGTGTATCTAGTAGTTGAAACCACTACTGAAATTTTTCTTCAAATGATAAAATAAATAATATAGATAATTGAACATCAACACATTATTGAAGTGTGAATTTGAGCTTTTTTATTGATTTTCACATGAAGGAATACATAGAGGCATTGGCAATGCAGAATCTTGCTCAAAGACAACTCTGCATAGAGCTGAGTTGGAACTTGGAAACTCGTATTAGCAAAAATCAAATCACTCTATCACCTTTTCTAGCAACTTCCACTATTCAAGTGGTGGAATTGTCATTTGTTCTAGCTGATGTTGTTTGAATTGAAGATTTTTTAACAATTAATGATTGAAATTGGAACTTGTCTTGGATTCTTCAGTCAATTTTTCATTCAAGGTTACCAATGGTTTGATGGAATCCAAATAGTTCACCACATCTGGGTTCTGAGGAAACTAGTCCAAATCAATATTCCTTGCACCCTGCATCTTCTTTCTGAAATCATTATTTCCAATGAATCACTCATTTGTGTCAAAAGCCTCTAGAAAACCAAGCTCTATGAAGTTTGTTACCTTTTCATCCACCTTCTTCATCTTGTTTGCAACCAAATACAAATATTCCTATGTTTCACGCATTCTCAAACACTTTTCAATGATAGATGACAATGTCATTGATGTAGCAAGCTAGTTAGTAATCCCTTTTGATTTCCAAACATTGTTACTGGCTTTGTAGACTGTTTGTTGAACTTGATTTGCAGATTTCTCTAATGCTAGCACATTTTTTTTGTCCACTAAATATTTGTTGAGCTTCTTATAATGTTTTCTGATAGCATCAATCAATTGAAACATGTCACACAAATGATCAATCCTTTGCATTATTTCATCCCAAATCTTTTGTTTCATATGGCTCATTGTTTCTCTACAAAATACAGATTATTTATTTTGGTAAGACTTAATTTCATTTTTTGCTTTCATTAGCTCTACCTCCAATCTTTCATTTCTTTTTCTCCCTTTCTCCATTTTTTGTTCCCATTGTGCATTTCCATTTGCAATGCTGAGTCTTAGTTTTTCTAAAGTGGATTTTTCCTCATCATATTTCTTGTTGCTACCATCTAGCCTTTGCTTTAGTTCATTCACTTCTCTCTCATTTTGTTTATCTTATTTGCTTGTTGATGTAGAGGAAGATTTTTTTATTCTTTTTTCTAATTCATTTCTCTTGTCATTTGTTGCTTTCCTCTTTGCTTTCTCATTTTCTAGGTCTCCTAGTAACTTTTCTATTTGAGTCTACAACCTTTTTTTCTCTCTATCTTGCTTTAGCAATGATGTGTACACCAATTCATTGTTCTTCTTTGATACATTAATTTTTTCAGTATTTTTGAGTCCAAAAAAATCCAATTGAATATTGTTCACCTAGAATTCAGATCGAGCCATTTGATTTGCTAGTTTGTTTTGAACCGTGGGAACAAGAATTGTGTACTCCATGATTTATTTATTTGTGTCAAATGTGGGTAATACCATGGTTGTTGTAGGCTCTGAAGTTACATCAAATGCACTCTCCATCAGTTGCTTCTTTTCCTTTTTATTCAAGTTTGATTTCTTTTTAAACTCTTCAATGTAATCAAAACCTAGGGATGCAAGAACAATGGAATGTTTGATGGCGAAGGAATAGGAGTACTTTCATTTGATAATGATGTTGTAGCCACACTAACTAGTAGTGGGCGAGTGCCTATAAATAACTCCTTTGTGGTGGATTCACTAGTAGTGTGACTTAGACTTGTCAAAATCCTTTACCTCTTTTGTATGCCTTGATCACCTGGTGTTTCTACGGTATCTTGTATTGTTGTCCTCTTGTGTGTAATTTTTTGTTGTAGCACATGTTGACCACTACTAGTACTACTACCCATACCATCACCACCAAAGGTAGTGCCAGTTGCACTAAGCTCTCCACCATGGGAATGCCCTAGTTGTGATTGTATCTAACCATGAGGATGAGGATTTGAAGCTCTAAAAAATTGACTTGTATTCCCTTGTTCTAATTTTTCACCTCTAAGCCCAAGGCCAGATTTATCAATTGGTTTTCTATGCTCTACATTTGTTACCATCCAAGGGCCTTGTCTTTGGGACCCCAAAGGACCACCTTCATAACCCATTTTCCAGCTATGGCTGCTCCTGAAGCATATGCTTCTTTTGTGGCCTCACTTAAACCAAGTTTGAAATTGACATGGATTTGTTCTTCTCTATCATCATCACATTCATCATCAGTTTCTTTATCTTCATATTTATCAGGATGCTCTATATTCCACAATTTTCTAAACTCACAATTTTCTTTGTTATCTCCATACTCTGCAAGAGCTCTTGGATCACGTGGCTCCTTCCTCATAGACCAAAAGGAAATATTTTTTTATCGTGACCAATTTTTAGATTTAACTTCCTTATCTAGAGAATCTGGAATTTTTACTATACTAGATAGTTTATCACTTTTTTCATAAAAAATGTTGTACCTCCTGACTATCTTTCGATGCAATGCCATAATTTCTACTAACAATTGTTCAAAAGAAATGCCATTCTCAGCAACACTTTTCTCCATTACAATTTTGACCTCATCCCAAGAATCCTTGTTTCTCAAGATTTCAAGCAAGGGTTTACTTTGATGTTGAATTCTACTTGCAACATTCCGATTGGCCACAATCATTTCTTTAATGGTGTCACATGGATCATACTACCAGTGACAGATGGGATCAAAATTTAAAAAATTCAAAAGATTATGTGCCACACTAAATGCTTTTCTCTCAAATGTGAACCCTCCACATGAAAAATATAAAGAAGGAAATAAGGTCTTCTTTTGTTGACTGACAAAGTGTAGTTCATCAGTACTCTGCATCTTCCTTACATATTCCAATGCAAAAATGCTTTTTGTCACATGTATTGGAAGTTTGTATGGTTGTACTCCCGATCCATAAAATCTTAGCACAGTATATTCTTCCATTAAGTACCAATCAGCCAATTGTATTTCTTTTCCTAGTTGAATGTAGTTTCTACATGACATAGGCAATCTAGGCATTGGAGTATTTGTAATTGCTTGATGCAATGGAGCCAAAAAGTAGTCTACAAAATGACTATAGTTCCTTCGAGAATCATGCATCCTTATCTCAATATTCCAATCATATACTAGAGCCATTTTATTTTCCTCATCATTACTATAGGGTTGAATCTGAAGCTTGTTGATTTGAAACATTCCTCTAAATTTGAATAGAAAAAGATAGCACAAGTAGGTTGCCAACCTAAATTTCTTGGTGAAACCTCCTTTAATCATTAAAAAAAAATCATGCATGGATTCTACAATGTGCTCAATAAAATTATATTTGACATATGGAACACCATGATGGATATTATATACCATTTTAAGGAGGCTTGCACCCACTTCCAAATTGCAATCTAGTCCGAGGAAAAATGCTAGCATGGAAATAGTATCCTGAACCCATGGTTTAAAAATATCCAAATCATAAGGAGTCTTATGATTACCTTTCAATTTTTTCCTATCCTGAACTATTTTATTTAAGAAAGAATTTTTCTCCATTTCATCCACTGCTTCATAATCACTAGCAAGCTTTTCTAGGTCAATGTGGACATTTCCAAATTATTCAGTTGTAAACCCCAACACTTTTCCAAGTTCTTTTACATTAATGGATAACAATTCTTCTTTTTTATCTTTATTAACAATTGCTTTTTTGTTATCATCATAATTTTGGGCACAGACCATGATAAATTTTGAGCAGGGGAAAACCTCATGTAACATCATGTGCCCTAACCTAGTTACCCATGGTGCACTGATACTATTAACTTGCATTTGCTTTGTAGCCTTATTCTAAGATGAAAATATAAGTTTTGAGGTACGACTACCATAGGTTTCAGGATCATAAATATCATGGTATTCATCAGTGAAACCTAGGGTTTTAAGCAATTTTGCATAATGTATTTTTTATTCAACATTGCTCTAGTGGTACTGGTGGTAGACATCCTTATACAATGTGAAATTGTGAATTCCCTATTAGTCCTCCTTAATTTTTCTTAATTCTTAATTCTCTTAACCCTAAAACCAAACTTCAAAGTTTGAAAAAATAAGATTTTAAGAAACGTCAAATGATGAAACATAGCTACAGGAATTCTTTCACTTACTCGGATTTTGATTCTTGAAAAGATTAATGATATAGTCTTGGAAATTGGGTTACTAGAATGGTTTTGTTGGAAGTGGAACTGTGGAACCCAGAACATGGTGTTGACGGGTCCTAATGACACAACAACATGCAAACAGAATATTGCTATTATGTTTCTCCTGAAAGAGAAAGACAACACATGGATATCTTAGCTCCCAAGGTCTTTGTAGTTGGTTCTCAACTGTGTTGATTTTGCTCAATGGTTGATGTGAATTGTAATGTTCAAGGGGCCTGCTGGTGTTGAGCTTCTAGATTGTTCTGAGATCAAACATAAACTTAAACCTACTCTAACCAGGGTTTTTAAAGAAACGAAAAGATAGATCAAAGCTTTGGAATGGAAAAGAATGTTAATTCATCCAATTTAACCAGACTTGTTACCTTTCAAGGAATTCCTAACTAAAACTGCATAAAAAAATTGACTTGTGATTAACACACAGTTTCATTAATTCACAGTGCTAATTTCAATAACAGATTGCAAGTCACCATTTAAACAAAACATAGAATCAAACTTCATTCCTTGAAAGCTTCTCAAATCAAATGATTAATTGAAGATGAATACCATTCATGAACACAACATGAAGTAGATTTAAATCTGGTTACTCCTACTGTTAGTCTAACAAATAAGCAACATTTACAAATCTGGCACAATCACCAGCGTACAAAAAACATATGACTCCAAATCATTTCCATTTATACTAAGAAAACTGGAAAGATACATTACTGGCTTCTATTGAATCTAACTCCTAACTAAGAAGATAAAATAAGCTCCCATTACAAAGAATCAGGATGCATCTCTTTCTCCTCTATCTTTCAAAAAATTCCTACTCTTTAAAAATCTATATCCAGACCTGTTTACTCTACTTCTTCTTTTTTTCTACTAACTTCTTTACCCTCTCTCTCTAACTCTTTTACAAAGAGGAAAAAATTCCATATATATAGAATGTACACCAAAAAGAATGTGTTTCCCCCCCTTGTTTTTAGGGTTTACAAAATATCTATTGGTTGCAAGAGGGTCGGCCCTCAAATCTTTTGAATAAAGTTGATCCTCCATTAAATGTGTATCCCTACTATCCATGTTGGTGAAGGATTTCTCCGGGGGTGATCTCAAATCTTTTGCAGCTACAACATTAACTTCATGCCTCTGTGTCCATCTTCAAACTCCCTTGCATAGCTGCCTTGAATGCTCCAAAGTATTTACCCTTAATAGCGATCTACCTTTTTTTTCTACCAGTAGACTCCAGCTGTTCCTGAGACTTGTGGTTGTTTCTTTCCTTCGGCCCCCTTCCTGCTCTAGACCTTTCTACACATTGACCATCTCTGGAAGGAGCAGTGGGCCTCCCGTTAGATCTAAACACCATCACCCGAGCCGATCCATCACATTTTGATCTCAGAATGAGTCCACGTCATTTATATTATGTTGATCCTCTTCACAAGGGTAGTCAGTCAGTCAAAGGGCCAATGGGCCACTCCTTTAGCTTCTTCTGATTGGTGGAACATAGGCCACATAAGATTCATGGGTGGTCAAAGGTCATTTGAATGGAATTGCATGTCGGTGAGACACTTTTCGTGTCTCCCAGATGCGATTATACCTCGTAGCAGTCATCAACATAGCATAAGACGGTCAGAAAGACCTCCCATCGAGCTGTGCAAGTCATATCGATACCACAAAACCCATCGGTAAAAACCCACGATAAGTTACCTAGGCAACCACTTAGGGTTTCGGCCCCTATCGCAAGCCACTCTTCCTAGAAACATGATGCAACATCCAAATACTAGGGACTGCCAACATGCATATAAAACAATACCATAACACAACATATCTCATTCATAGTACAATCGTGGAAAATTTTGAAACACCATAAGGTGACAAATAACTTTTGCACGACAAGTCCCATAATAAAATAACAAGGTATAATATCATCAATAAATAAATCTTAAATCTCTTTTCTTTGAAACCAAAACTTAAGTCTCAAGAAGAAATAGTACCCCTATCGTAAAATGAGATACAAAGGGAACTACTAAGCACGAAAAGCAAAAACTTAAATGTTCACATCATCCACATGACAGAACATATAATCTCATATTACTTCAAAGGTAACAAAAAATCATGCAAGACTAAGTTCTTTATAAATCACAGTAATTGAACCTCAAATACAAGCACTATACGCTTTACTGTACAAATTTCACTCCCTAGCCTTAAGAAGAAATTAAAACATATTTAACCATTAGTTTTTTTTTTTTAAATAATGTCAAATATACACATAGTTTTCCCACATAATTATATTTCATTTCATCATGAATCTATAGCTCGTAAAAGAAAATACATTTGACGTAATAAAAAGATCAAATTATTTTTATTCTATCATTAACGAAATATATCTATGACCATTCCTCATAAACAACAATATAAATTATATCCATAGATAGATAATCATTAGATTAATAAGGTATTATTAAAACATTCATTAATCCACTTATTTAAATAAATATCATATTTCTTATTTCCATACATTTATAAATACATATATAATCACTAAGATTATTAATTAAAATCTCTCTATTATCAGTTTAGACCGCTATGTTCCCTACAATAATCACTCACATGATTTGAGACATGCGTGTATACTATAGAAAACTATCTATTAACCCTTTTAAGATTGACTCGATACGTATGTAATTTTAGATAAATCTTACACTAAACTAGAAGTAGGTGGAATCATGATGCCAGATAGCGGCCAACATGCGTAAGATTACCACAGACTAATACTAATGTACAATTTACTAGCTATCCACCTATGAGTTTCCTCTGTTGAATTAGACTTAATTAACACTGAGCAATCAGAATAAAAGAAGGTATCTTTTAATGCGTATAACTGAAGTATTTGCACATGCTAAGGGATGCAAGATGAAACAACATAGGAGATTACTATTCATAAACTTAAGATTGCAAATTGTTAAAATATCACAAACACTTATAAACTATGCCTAAGAACTCACTGTTTTGGCATCGAATTTATCCATTACATGGTAGGAGATCACGTAGATACCTTTCATTGTCAATCCACACAAAAAGGAAAGTAAAATACATAAGAATAGTTTAAATTTATTTAAAGTCTATGGTTTGATCATAGAGAACATCTATAAGGAGCGGCGCTGGAAAAACCTTCCAAAATTTTCAAGAAAAAGAAAGATGAACTACAAATGCATAGGCTACATGTGGTATATAGCATGGCTAAAGAAACGCCCATATTAGAGACCCCAGACTTTGATGCACACATACAGGAGATAACTTTAAAAGACAACTTGGACTATTTGTTGAAAGGTGATTATGAAAAGGATTCGACCTATAACAGATTACATAGGGAATGTATATGACGCCCATGCATATACAGGATATACTTGATGAAAACATAAATAAGTTAGGGGGCAGCTGAATGAGTTTCTAATGCTGCAGCATTACGGGTTGCCAAAGATATAGGGAGCTTTTCTTTTAGAGTTTCGTGCCCTACTTAGCTCAAGTGTTGCAGCAGTGATAGGTAACAATAGTTTTAGAGGGATTATTTAATTCTATGCACCCTACTAAATTTGAGTGCTACAGTCGTGGAAGGTTGCTTATGGAACACAAGAAGGTTATTTAAATCTAAACACCCTACCAAGTTCAAATGATGTCAAGAACGCAACCAGAATATTAAAGAGGGTAAATACGTAGCCATAAGAAAATGAAACACATTCCTACAATAGATGCAGCGCAACCATTACAATGAAAGAACAACTTTCTCAAATTAAACAACCAATCAATGCTCAAGTTCTTTGAAAATTCGATGGATGAAGGCCTTGGAAATTCTATGGATAATGGCCTTAAAGGAGAAGATATGGCATAAAACTCCAAAGTTTAATTTGGAAGACCCAAACCATCACAAACAGGAACAACATCAAGGGTAATTTCCCTTAGATTCAAGGATCCAACACATCATTCAAGTGACACAAATGAATAAATCCTTCAGTCGTTCAGAAGCATTAAAAGAATCTAATATAACTGAGAAAACTATACTGGCAATAAATGTGTTCTTCCACGAATTAATTTTCAATAGAATTGGTTGGAAACCTTAAAGATGAATCAAGGCATAAGAAGACAAGTATAAAGTTCAATTGATCTAGAAAAATACATGGAACAGAATAATGTATAAATACCACCAGAATTTCTTTTGAGGATATTGACTCAAATAAACCTAATCCTTATGATAGGTTGCAGTTTATAAATTTATTTCTCAGAATTCTTACTTATCCTTGTTTTGCTATGCTATTCTGTTAATTCTGAAAGTTTTCCCCTAATTTTGAAAATTACTTTAATTGTTTCTTGTTGAGTATGCAGGTTCAAGAAGATCAAACGAGTTTCGCAACAAAGAAAATTTTCTTCAAGATCAACAACATCCAAACTCATTAAAAAAAAGTTTTGTTTCTTTTAAAACAAAATACAAATTTGATAAGTAAAGAACTTGTCAATCCCATCCGAATCACTCGAGAATCTTGATGAAGAATTCAACAATTTCCAATCAAGCTTTTCCAAAATCAAAATACTGTCAAGAAGTTTTCTTTTCTAGGAATACTGCCGTGCAAAAAATTTCCTCGAAGCTGCTGCCGTGATAATTCTTCTCGAGCAATGCCGTGAATGAAATTGCAACCCCTAAAGGCTAATTAATGAAAATTAATTATCTCAAGTTACAACTTAACTGTTTGTAATCATGCATTCCTAAAATTGCTCATGCAGTTATAAACTTTAAATATCTAAGATATTTTCCCTCAAGTCATATTTTCAGATATTTTAACTTTTGAAAATAAACTCTTTTAAAATATTAACTTTTCACAAGAATTCAGTTTGCACAAATAGTTCCACAGTTACATTTCAAATAATTGCCTTTTCAAAATTAACATTCTCTTTAAATCAAATGACTTGTTTATTTTATTTTAATAAATCAAACCTTACTTATAAACATTTAATCAAATAAATTAACAAATGCAACATTTAACAAAATTAAACCATAATTAATTTCCAAATAAATAACACAAACAAAATCGACACAACAAGACAGAACAATAAATGACAACAACAACAATTGGATACTCATTCAATGAAGAATGATGGCTAAATAGGGACCAGACACTATCTCCGAATCAAGATGATTTTATTGGATTAGGGTACTGTTATGCCTTGCATAACCCACCCCATTTTATTCTGGAATAAAATAGGTCCCCCTTTGTCTTTTCTGTTTGGCCTTTGGTTTTCTGCCTTAGGCGTTTTCCTTTCTAAGTTCTATCGGAGACGGAATCGGGACCAATACCGGAATTGGAAATTCCTTCTAAGTTCGGGTCTTGTTCCAACCCTAGTTCTGGTTCCGACAGACCTTGGTTTTCATTTCTTTTGTTCTTTGTCGAAGTCGTATCCAGGCCTGGTTCGAAATGTTGAACTTTCTCAAGTTCCTCATTTTGGTCTCATCTCGGGTCCAACCCCGCCTTTTCTTTTCTCTTTCGTTGGTCTTTGTCGGTGAATGTCCTTTTCCTTTGGTGTTTTCTTTGTGGCCTTGGGAATTCTATTTCTTGTTTTTGTTCCGGCGGACTCGGAACCGGAATCGAAACCAAACCCTGAAACTTGAAAAAGTTTCTAGTTCGGGTTCCATTCTGGTCCCGGTTCCGCTTGTCTCTTTCTTTTCCTTTTGTTTCTTTTTTCCTAGTCATGGGGTTGTCCTCCCCCTTTCCTCATTCTCTTTTTGTTCCTTTCTTCCTCCTCTTTTGGATGATGTCGAAGGCGGGTTCAGAACGGAATCTGAACCTGAAACTTGGAGAAGTTTCTGGTTTAGATTTTGGTTCCAACCCCGGTTCCGCCTTGTTCGTCACTCTACTCTGGCTCTGTCGGTGCTTTGTTTCCATCCTTTGCATTTTGGGTTTCCTCGTGGACATGGAGCCGGGACGGCATATGAACTCGGGAAGGTTGATAATTTCCCTAGCTCGTTCCCGCCCCAGCTCCGATCCCGGTTCTGATTTTCTTTTGGCCCCGCCCCCGCCAGTTTTGAAGGCGAGGGATGTCATTTCTGGTTCATGTTTTGTCCCGATCCCGGTTCCGCCGGGATTAATCCAGTTTTACCCTCTCATCCCGTTTTAGTTTTGGTCCCGGTTCTGCCAGTTTTAAGGAGTGTGTTCCCGTTCGGTTTTGACCCCGCCTCCGCCGGTTTTATGTTTCTTTTTGATAAAATTGGAGGCATAATAAATAATGATATATCTTACTTGCCTTTGGGAACTAATGCAGACCTTGTTTTGCAGGATCGAGTCGTGTGCATGAGGATATTTCTTAAAGATCTCGACGAAGGGTCTTGCTGACCACCTTCAGATGGGTTCTTATATCGCCATAAGGTTCTCTCCCCGCCAAGAAGTCTTACTGAGAGCCTAATGTCTCATCGACACAGTGCAAAGAGTCTATTGGGTGTCTTCGGTGAGAGAATCAGTGTGTTACAGCAACCAAGGGATGAGCTAGTAAAGCTTTCACCAAGGCATGGGGTGTCTATAGGATGTCTTCCCGATAAGGGGAGGTTACAGCGAAACGCATATAACGAAAGATTCCATTTCGGTGTGACTGTGAGAGGGTCTTGGCGACATTGGAATTCGGCGAAAGGAAATGAATGCGGCGGGAGGTCTCGCTAATGAGTGAAGTCATGCCGAAACAAAAACAGAAGCTAGCATGAGAGGGTCAACAAAGGATGTCGGGGAGACTCCAAAGAAAACAAGGGTTTCTCTATGTGGTCTCAGTGACCGTCTTGTGTCTTGCCGATAGCGGCAAATCCGCCAATGAAGGAACATATCGTTGTAGCTCTTGGCACCCGCGATGACGTCTTGCCGAAGGCGGATGTCCTACCGACTGAAAGAGGGGGCCACCAAAAGAAATGAGAGCTCGCCGAGAGGACGCGATTTCGCCATCTTGTCTAGCCGAGAGGAAGCAGTCTTGCCGAGGGTCCTTGCAAGATCGGTATGATCTCTATGGCTCGCCAGAACCTCTCACCGATTGGCCCGTGCTATACCAACGAACTTGCAGAAGAGCGGATCTAGAGCGGGAAGAGTGCCAAACGAGGGAGAAGATAAAGTCGTGAGTCAAATGGACAGCTGGTATCTACTGACAAGGGTAGCTCGACATTAATGGTGATATTTTGGGCACTCAAAGCAGCTCCACTGGATTTTGAAAATGGACACGGAGGCCAGAAATAAGTACGGTAGCTATAAAAGATCTACAGACCTTTCCAGGAGGAAATCTTCACCAACATGGGACAGCAAGGCTTCGGATTTATTGTAGAGTCAACTTTTGTTAAAGATCTGGGTGCCGACTCTCTAGCACAATGGGATATTTTGTAAACCCTAAAAATGGGCGCCAACATTCTTCTCAGGAAGACGTATATATGGCATTCTTGCCTCTTTGTACAGGGTTCCAGAATTTTAGTGTTACAGACTTCTAGATTAGAACTTCTAGGTTTACAGTATTGTTTTAGAGTTAGAACTGTTAGAAGTTAATCAGCTAGCAGAAGGAGATCGAGTTGCATCTTGATTCTCAGTAATGAGAGCTTCTCTTGCCTTCTTGGTTAGCAGTTAGATTTCGGTATACGCTGTAATGTATTTTCAAAGCTTTTCTAGTATAAATGGAAGCAGTTTGAAGACACAGATTTCTCTGTACACTGGTGATTGTGCTAGATTTGTAAATGTTGCTTATTTGTCTCACCCACAGTAGAAGCAACCAGATTTGAATCCACTTCATATTGTGTTCCAGAACGGTATTTATCTCAAAGTTAATCATTTGATTTTGAAGGCTTTCAAGGAATGAAATTGCATTTTATGTTTTACTTAAATGGTAGTTTATAATCAGTTGTTAAAATCAACACTATGAATGAATGATACTGTGTGTTAATCACAAGTTAATTCTATTCTTCATTTTTAGTTAGCAAATTCCTTGAAGTTATCAAAGTCTAGTTAAGGTTGGATGAACTATTGTTCTTTTTTGTTTCAAAACCCTGGTCTATCTTTTTATATTTCTTTAAAACCCCTGGTTAGTATAGGATTTACTTCATGTTTGATCTTAGAGCAATCCAAAACCCTAACACCAACAGGCCCCTTGAATATTACTATTACATTGGCCACTGAGCAACATCAACACAGTTGAGACCCAACTACCAAGACCTTGGGAGCTAAGGCATCCATGTGTTGCCTTTCTCTTTCAGGAGAAGTCGAGTAGCAATACTCTATTTAGCATTGTTGTGGTGCCAAAATCGCCATCAACAGGTACACTCAGACCTGACAAGCAGGTGGAGCCAATACCTGATACCTGTATCTGCATAAAACATCACCTATTAAAAATATCATCATATATTAGAAAACACACCGTGAAGAAGAATTGCAGTGCAATAGGATACTCACAAGTGAGTAGTGCTACACTGTCTTCTTCACCAAGACTAACAAGCATCATTACATCATAATCATAAATCACATCATGATAACCACATTAAAACTCAAAAACTACATATCAATTACACACACACGTTTATCAGAATATCTTCTCATGAACTTAACCAGATAATCTTGATATTCTATAAATCATCCACAAGGTTTAACAACTAATATAACATCAATATTGTAACTAGAGGCAACACAATATAGTATCCAAAACAGTTGCACGACTAACAAACAAACAAAAACAAATTGATTCACATAGTAGTAACTGGAGTGGTACTACATCATCTAACATCCCATCCATAGCCCTAATAGCATCAACAACATTTTTCATCCTAGATGCAATCATCCTCAAAGGTGGTGCAATACATTCTTCACTTTGAATAATGTTGATTTGATCTTGAATGGATCTAACATCGGCATGATTCGTGCTTGCAAGCTTGCACCATCGTTTTAGGTGGTGGAGGTGGGGGGTTATGAGTTGGAGTGGGTGGAGGTGGAGGTGAAGGTGGTGGAGATGGAGGGCATGGAGGTGGATTATGGATATTATTGAATTGATCCATGTGATCTCTAAGATGTAAGTGAAGTTGCATTAGATTTGTAATTTTAAAATGTAAGATACATGTTTAGGAAATACCCTTAAACCATTCAATATAAATGACCTAATTGAATACAAATGATAAAATGTGTAAGCCTCATTTATGTCTAAGGCATGTTACTTGAATGAAAAAACAATTAACTATTAATATAGGATAATTTATGAATGCTTTAGGGTTTACGGTTTAGAGTTTAGGATAAATAGGGT
This sequence comes from Sequoia sempervirens, assembly GCA_007258455.2. NCBI lineage: Eukaryota > Viridiplantae > Streptophyta > Pinopsida > Cupressales > Cupressaceae > Sequoia > Sequoia sempervirens. The sequence goes on along the minus strand of VDFB02070130.1, from coordinate 47,028 downwards.
TTAGGGTAATAGGATGGCTTAAGGGGATCTATGTAGTAAGGTCCTAGGAAAAAATTCCATTCATATTAGGACCCCTTAAGACATTGATTTATGGTTTAGGGTGATAGGATGGCTTAAGGGGATCTATGTAGTAAGGTCCTAGGAAAAAATGGCATGGCTTAAGGGAATAAAATTTGGTGGAGTTTCCCAAGGCAACCAAATTTCATTTTAAGGTCCTAGGACAAAATGAATGCTTTAGGGTTTAGGGTTTAGATTTTAGATTTCAGGGTGTAGGGTTTAGGGAACTTAGGGTGAAGTTTGGGTGGCCTTGGAATAATGGGCTTGCAAGCTAGTGAACAACATTTTCTTGTGGAACAATTGGTTGAGATAGCTCTTGTTTTGACTAACCAACCTCTCATGAAATATCATTCATATTATAATCTTGCATGATCTTACTATTGTTAAACTTGGTTTCCTTGGGAAACTTCACCAAATTTTGAGAACTTCTTTGATCCCCTTAATAAATGTCATATTAGGACCCCTTAAGACATTGATTTATGGTTTAGGGTGATAGGATGGCTTAAGGGGATCTATGTCTAGTAAGGTCCTAGGACAAAATGACATGGCTCAAGTGAATAAAATTTGGTGAAGTTTCCCAATGCAAACAAGTTTCATTTTAAGGTCCTAGGACAAAATGAATGCTTTAGGGTTTATGGTTTAGATTTTAGAGTTCAAGGTTTAGGGTTTAGGGAACTTAGGGTGAAGTTTGGGTGGCCCCTGGATAATGGACTTGCAAGTTACAGTTCTTGTGGATGAGATAGCTCTTGTTTTGACTGACCAACCTCTCATGAAATCTCATTCATATTATAATCCTACACAATCTTACTATTGTTAAATTTGGTTGCCTTGGGCAACTTCACCAAATTTTGAGAACTTCTTTGATCCCCTTACTAAATGTCATATTAGGACCCCTTAAGACATTAATTTATAGTTTAGGGTGATAGGATGGCTTAAGGGGATCTATGTCTAGTAAGGTCCTAGGACAAAATGACATGGCTCAAGTGAATAAAATTTGGTGAAGTTTCCCAAGGCAACCAAACTTCATTAAGGGTCTCAGAAAAAATGATGGCTTTAGGGTTTAGGGTTTAGAGTTTAGATTTTAGGGTTTATGGTAATATGATGGCTTAAGGGGATCTATGTAGTAAGGTCCTAAGACAAAATGACATGGCTTAAGGGAATAAAATTTGGTGGAGTTTCCCAAGGCAACCAAATTTCATTTTAAGGTCCTAGGACAAAATGAATGTTTTAGGGTTTAGGCTTTAGATTTTAGAGTTCAAGGTTTAGGGTTTAGGGAACCTAGGGTGAAGTTTGGGTGGCCTTTGGAATAATGGACTTTCAAGTTAGTGAACAAAATTTTCTTGTGGAACAGTTGATTGAGATAGCTCTTGTTTCAGCTGACCAACCTAGATCATGAAATCTCATTTATATTATAATCTTCCATGATCTTATTATTGTTAAATTTGGTTTCCTTGGGAAACTTCACCAAATTTTGAGAACTTCTTTGATCCCCTTGATAAATTTCATATTAAGACCCCTTAAGACATGGGTTTAGGGTAATAAACTGACTAGTTTATGAATATTTTTTATTTTATGAATAGACTGCCTATTTTAGTAATAGAAACACATAATTATGTATTATTAAGATTGAGTTTGATGTATACTTTAACTTGGTATTTTTTTAATTGAATATAAGATTATTTTATTTAACATGTTTTTCATTAATATTTCCCACTTAAATGAATTTTATGTTATAAAATGTATAATAAAATTAGTTAATGTTGAATCTTATTTTATTTTGGATTGTTTGGAATTGAAAGAACCTAAAAGAAAGAAAAGAAAAATATTTAGATTCTTTTACTGTCTAGGTAACTAGTGCAAATTGAGATTTTAGACTAAACTAGAAGCCTAATTAGCAACTAATTGACTAGAATGAGAGTTAAGATTGTTGAAAGATGAGACAACACATGCAAACAAGAAATGGAAACAAGGCATGACTAAGAGAGATAAAAACATAAAATAGAAATGAATGCACATATTTAATTAAGTGACAATTGGAAATGGATTGTACAAGGATTTAGGAATTTGCTAACTAAATTTGCAAACAAACATTGAAAATTTATGAATTGTAACAATCCACTAGTCCCACAAGTAAAGTTTAACATATTGTTTTATATTCTAATTATATCTATGTTCATAATGTTTAATTGATTGTGTCTCTTGATGAATACACATTTAAATGTATAATATTTATCAAATCTTATTTCATTGTCAATATCAAGGACCCTAATTTACAATGCAAATGTTCAATTTAAAACATTTAAGCAATGCAACTCAATTTTTTCCATTATCAAATATTCTTGAGCTTGAAATCAAGGTTTTCATTTGAATGCAAAAGTTTTTGTTTGATTTCAATTTAGGATTTTAGCAAAAAAAAAAAATTGAATTGAATTTAGGTTTCAAGAAAAGTTAGGGTTTTCAATGCAATTTTTTTTGTTTCATTTCAAATTAGGGTTTTCAATGCAATTTTTTTTGTTTTCTTTCAATTTAGGGTTTTCAAATGCAAATTTTTTTGTTTGATTGAACAATTTAGGTTTCAAAAGCTAAATTTTATTCTTAAGATACGATTCAAGGATGATTTTTTCATTTCTATAGGGTTTCATTTCATTTTTTCTTCTACCTCTAAAAATTATGAATTCTCCTATTACACCTAAATAAAATACATAAAATGCTAAATAAAATGGAAAAAATGATACTAAAACCTACTTTTGTCTTATAAATTTCAAAAAAACACTAAAAAAACATAGATAAATGTAGGTGGAGACGTACTTGGAGGTCGAAGGTCGTTGTCGTCCTCGCCACTGTCTCTATTAAATCAGGATGTTGAACTAATGACAGAGTTTCAATTTTTTTTAAATAAATACAACTTAAAAATGGGATCCCATTTTGCAAAGATCAAGATCTCGTTTCTCATATATCAGTCTGGGATCCTTTAATAAACGGGATCCTGATTTTTTAAAAATGAGATCCCATTAGAATTTTGGCTTGGGATCCCGAAGCTAAACGGGATCCCGTTTTTTAAAAGTGAGATCTCATTTATTAAAAAATGGGATTCCATGTTTGCAATGCTGATTTCATTTTTTTGGCTAAGGCAAAAACTTCCACATTTCATGGACTCAACTTCTTGCACTTACCCAAACATTATTACTGAGATGCCAGTTAAACCTTTGGTTCCTGTGGATCATATATGAATATAGGCTGAGTATTCCAACAACACTACTTTTTTACTTGGATCCTAAAAATATTGCAACTTATGTTCTTCTCTAAAACATATGTGCAAAAGCAGGTAGGTGTGGTGAGGTTCAAATAGTAAGGAGATTGATGAAAGATAGAGGAATTAAAAAGATACTTGCATGTAGGTTGGTTGAAGGGCATAAAATGGTACATTTTTTTTTGTGTAGGAGACAGATCACATCCACAAACATGGGAGATCTATGCAAAATTGGAGAAATTGGCCTTGCAAATGAAGGCAACAGGGTATTTCCATATTCAAGACTTTTACTCAATGTTGTGGAATAGAAGAAAAATGAATCATTTATCTGCCATCATAGTGAAAAGTTAGCAATTGCATTTGGTTTGTTAAACATGGCCCCTAGTACAACTATTAAAGTTGTTAAGAACCTTTGAGTATGTTCTAATTTTCACACTGCATCTAAATTCATCTCCAAGATTGTTGCAAGAGAAATTGTTCTAAGAGATGTGAACCATTTCCATCATTTTAAACAGGGACAATGTTCTTGTGGAGAATATTGGTGATGCTAAATGAAAGAATCTAAAAAATAGGTGTACACTATAATAATGTGCACTACATCAAATATCTAGTAATAATGAAGGGACATTCATCAAAGCATAACATCAAGGATTTTTTTGGTCATATGTTGTAGTTACAAGTGCCCTGCTAGACATACATGAAAATGTGTAAGCAATATACACAAGGTAAGCAAATTGTTTCAAAAAAATACCTGAAATAAATGTGATATTTCTTTTTATATTTTAATCATGATACAACACTGTTTTGACATGATCCTTGTGGTGATGCGGGATGTTACTGCTACATCACACCATTATTGCTTGGCCTTCACGATAATGTGTGATGTTACTACTACACCACACCATTATTACTCAACCTTCGTGGTAATGTGGCATGTTACTGCTACACCACACCATTATTGCTCGGCCTTTGCAGCAATGGAGGATGTTACTACTACACCACACCATGTCTTCTTGGCTCTTGCAAGGATGCAAGAGAAGTATTTGAGTTACCACCATACCGCACATTTATTACTCGGCCTTCATGGTAATGCGGGATGTTACTGCTACACCACATTGTGTCTTCTTGGCTCTTGCGGTATGGCAGTATTATGAAACTTGTCACAATAGTCTTATGAAACTTGTCATGACCATCTACTACCTTGACACAATAGTCTTATGAAACTTGTCAATATTTATGGGAACCTTTTAAATTACATTCAGATCTATAAGGAAACTATCCTATAGGGATGAGAGTCCCAAGAAACATGGCAATGGTTACACCAATAAATAGTTAACTAGAAACCATGAATTTTCAATGCATAATGGAGAATATATAGAGAGTTAAGCTAGTGAGAAAACATCCTTGGAGAATTGTCATCAAAAGTATGACAATCTAAGATCTTGTAGTATAAAATCATATACCCTCAAAGACCTAACAGTCATAATAGACCTAGTGATAGCTTTCAAAGTCATAATAATAAATTCATAAGAAAATAGATGCAAGAGCATGAAAAGACACTGAGATGGAAGGGCAGTTGGTAGAGTTGAAGAATCAGACCTGTAGTGAGAAGGTAGGGAGAACAAAGTAATTTATAATCAAGAGAATCATGGTAGTTTCTCAGGTGACTATATTTGGGAAAGGAGAGAACTTGGTGACAACATTACCATCAAAACAATATGGATACTCAAAACCCTACCAAACCCTAGGGCCTTTTTCATCACAAAAAGTAACAAAAATTTAGATTTACAAGTGATGAAAAGAAGTACATGGAAAGTATATTATGTTGAATTTATTTTTAAAAAAAAACTTAACCTTTAACTATCCAATACAATCTAACAAAATACAAATATACAAAGAAATATTATGATTAACAAAATGATAATTTTAACAGTTATCTTAAGGTAGAAAAAAAAAATAGTGCAAGTGAAAATTACTAATCTTAGATTATTATGAAAAAATAACATTTTCATTTACATCATTTTCAAGCAATAGTTTTTTAGATCCATCCAACTGTACAAAAATCAAATCAAATTTGCAACGATCTCAAAGATCTGAAGGTTTAAAAATATCATATTTTCAGATCTATTCTTGGGTGTATCCTGTAAACTTCATAGAAGGATGGGTCATCACCTCATTTAGACCTGGATGTGAATCTACCTTTGTTGTTTCCATATAATCCAAAATAGGCCTAACAAATGCTGGAAGAAATAACCCTGTACAAACACGTAAAAGGAAAAGCTAAATTAGTAGTAATTTACTAATTTTCATTCAACTTCTCTGTAATCATTTTAAGTACCTAATTCTATTGTACTTTAAAGATTTATAATATGAAGTTTAGCTATTCAAATAGCTTAAATAATTTTAATTTATAAAATTGATAAATAGGCTTTAGCAATTAAAAAAAAATCCACTTCTAAAATTTTAAATATATTTACGGTATCTATTTACTGTTGTTAGAGAGTTACAAACTTTGAATTGTCCTTTGTCCTATAGGACTGAGAAAGGAAGAACACTGCCAAATAGCGATTGAATCATAACAAACAATCTAAAAACAATGAAATTTATTGTCAAATGGTGACAAAGATCTTTCCTCTAAGTCATTTGCACATGGTGATTGAGAACACAGTGAGTAAGTAAAAGAGCACTGGATCATAGCACTGAAAAATGGTCATGACTTATGCAATGAAATTCATTATTCTTTTGATCACAAAGGAGATCGAGATAATAACTAGCATACTAATTTGCACAGAGAATGTTCATGGAGTGCAAAATTCCTTACAAAGCAATTACCACATCATAGTTTGAGGTGAATTGCACTTGCTATTTTATGCTAATATGGATATGTTCTAACCTATAGTTAATTGTTGTAGCATAATAGATAGGCTAAATATTTGTTCATATAGGTACCATTGTTTCAAATTCTAAATTGCTATACCTTATTCTAGGAGCAAATCATAAGGGGATTCTATACATAAGACACCATTGTTTCAAATTCAAAATTGTTGGCTCTTTCACAATTGTTTGCTTCATTTATTTGATCTAAGATAGTTTGTTGTATAGAAGATGCTCTCAAAATCATAGTAAAATCCTTTATTCCAAGATGACTGTTTAGAATCTTTCCCATCATAACAATGAACAAAAGCATCAGTCATTAACCTATAATTTGCAAGAGTTTCATCAAATTCTACTTTTCCACTCTCTTTTCCATTCTAAATTTTATTCCCAATTTCATCCATGAAGAACTTCCTTAGCCTGTAGATCCTGTTGTTATCCATAACTTTACTAGGTGTTGAGGATAGCTTTGAGTTTTTACCCAAGTAGCAATTGACAAAATTCGGCCTTACCAGATTTTGATCTAGCAAGGCCAAATTATGTCAATTGTTGCTTGGGTAAAAACTCAAAGCTATCCTCAACACCTGGTAAATTTATGGCTAACAACAGGATCCACAGGCTGAGGAAGTTCTTCATGGATGAAATTGGGAATAAAATTCAGAATGGAAAAGAGAGTGGAAAAGTAGAATTTCATGAAACTCTTGCAAAGTTCAAGTTAATGACTGATGCTTTTGTTCATTGTTATGATGGGAAATATTCTAAGCAGTCATCCCAGAATAAAGGATTTTACTATGATTTTGAGAACATATTCTATATCGTAGGTTGTCTTAGATCAAATAAATGAAGCAAACAATTGTGAAAGAACCAGCAATTTTGAATTTGAAATAATGGTGTCTTATGTATAGACTCCCCCTATGATTTGCTCCTAGAATAAGGTATAGCAATTTAGAATTTGAAACAATGGTATATGAACAACTATTTAGCCTACTTGTTATGCTACAACAATTAACTACAGGCTAGAACATATCCATATTAGCATAGAATACTAAGTTCAATTCACCTCAAACTATGCTATACCTAAGTATGAAAGTACCTAAGCTTCTCATGTTTTTAGATGAAACCTATAGTGAAAAAGTGTAGTCTCCATTTGAAAGAACCATCTTCTAGGCTCTTCCCTGAAATGAGGGTTGAAAACATTAGAATAAAAGCAATACCATAATTCTAAAGTAACAATTTGTATCAAGCCAAATGTCAGAAAGTATAATTAAAAAGAAAAATCCTTACAATTGGACCTCAAATTGGACCAAGCAGATTTATGATTTTATCTTTAGAATGTAGGAACTTTCTTTGTTGAAGCTTCACGACCTCAAATTGGATCTCAAATTGGACCGATAAAATTTATGATTTTATCTTTAAAATGTAGGAACTTCCTCTTTCAGAGCTTCACTACCTCAAATTGGATTTGAAATTGGTCCAACAAATTTATGATTTTATCTTTAGAATGTACGAACTTTCTCTATCGGATATTAAAGAAGTTAGGTCAGATGTCCAATTGGACCAACAGATTTATGATTTTATCTTTAGAATAAAGGAACTCCCTCTTTCAGATATTTGGAAATTCCTACACACAGGTTCTGCTTCCCATCAAAAACACCTGGAATTGTTTTAGACCAGCTAAAAGTACTCTCCAACCTGGTTATGACACTAATAGCAATCCAATTTTTCTTGAACCGTCCATACCCAAACACTGCATCACAATCTATTCTTCCTACACATAAAAATGCCACATATTAACCCCTTCTAAATAAAACTCAAAATCTTCATAAAACCATAATTAATAAATCATTTCACCTTCAAAAAGAATCCAATGTCATTTACTATCAAAACAAAAGTTGTATAAATCACAAAAAATCCACAAAGCCATCCATCCAAAGAGAAAATAATCAATGTAAGGATTTGAGCAATAAAGTCCAAAGGGTTATGCTATAACGGTAATGGAATCACCATAAAAGCACATCTGAGGAACAAATTATTCTGAATGTAATTATGTGATCCATAACTCTATTGGTCATGTGGCATAGTTGTGCTATAAGTGCCTATAACTAATACAGGATGCATTCATGTGTGATCCAAGTTTAATGTGGCTATGTTGTGATAGAAATGGAGGCACTCATATGAGCACTATTCATGTACAAATCATTTTCATCACATTTAGGTTTCAATCATCATTGGGTGCATTCAAGTTGACTCAAATTTAATAGGTTATGATATAATGATAACATGATCCAAGAGCTATTACCTCTTGTTGCAATAAAGAGCCTATAACTCTAGTTGATATGCAAAGTGGTTGTGTTATATCAATTATGTAGTGCATTCAAGCACAACCCATGTTTAATGGGCTATTATGGACACCTGTATGTCCACCCAAAGCCATAGTCAAATTTTCCTCCACAAGACATGCCTTCTCCATGGCTACCTCCATAGTCTTTGGCTCGAAGACTTAGACTCCTTTGCTGATACGAGCATTCAAGCTCCTAATAAATTTTTGTGCCAACATAGCCTCGTCATCCACAATTCCATAATATTGTTTGAGCTCATAGAACCTACACTCAACCTACTCAACTGACATGGCCATTTGACGCAAATCATGGAACTCATCTGCATGATGCTATCTACAGTGCTCTGATAGGAAATGCACTATGAATCTCTACAAAAACATGTCCCATGAAACAAAACCAATATCCAGATGAATCTTCTGCTCCTCCAATTGCCACCATGTAGAGGCAAAGCCTCTAAGATGCATAATGGCACATCTAGCTCTAGTGTTGCTACCATAAGGATGCATAGAAAAACACCGTCCCAAGTCTACCAACCAAGTTTCTGCCTCCAAACCACCACTAGTACCATCAAATGTGGGAGGTTGTTCCCTTAATAAGTCTCTCATATGCCCTGCAACAATGAAATCTTGCTCCATAGACTTAACAACTCTCCTAGGTGATATGTCTCGTTCTCTATCCACTTCCTGTTCAGCCTCCTATCTAGGACCAAGTCGAGCAAGAACCTCCTCTAGTAAGGGATGTAACTATGCTCCCTCTATCTCTGGTTGTATCAGAATTTGTTCCTCATTCGCCTGATCCAATTGAGGACCATTTAATTCTGCATGCTCACTCTCATGAGAAATCTGAGAGGGAGAGTCCTAGCAGTTAGCCATTCGGCCACCATCTCAGCCTCGACCATGAACCCTACCTCAATGTCTAAGCATGGTCCTACACAAAATCAAACATAGGTCTCAGTTATAAGACAAATAATAACAAATAGGAAAACACAATCTACTGAGTTTAACATCTAGGACAATATAATGGGTGCACAAAACCAGAGTACCTAGTGTTAGAACCTTGTGCTCTAATACCAATCTATAACGCCTCGCCAAGGAGCCTAGGGAACAACACATAAGGTAACAAAATAACCAAACATTTTTTTTTTATGTTTGTGCAGAATATTCAGCAAAAAAATTCTACCATAAGGAAGAACAAATAACATAAACAACATTCAGATGCTTACTATTCAGAAAAATGAAAATCAAAAAAGAAAACCTAGATTATATTCTAGAATTTGATGCAAAAGCAAGAATCAAAAATTTTGAGAACTATTTATTTTCTAGTTGCACAAATCCTTTGAATTCACTATCTCCAAAACTTTTCAACCAAAACACAGAGAAGAAGCTTTTTCCAAAAACTGTCGTGAAAAATTTCTTTTCTAGAAAACTCCCAAAATAAACTCTCATTTACAACTTTTGCACAACCTAAAGCTTTTAATTCATTTCCAATTAACTCATAATCACAAAACTTAACTAAATGTCAGCATGCAATCACGATTGATCAAACAATTACCCAAGATAACATTTTCTAACTTCGAGTCAATATTTTAGATATTTATTCATAATCTGTTGAAAACAAAACCTTCAAAATATCTACTTTTCATTTATTTAAGTTTGCACATTAAAATCAACAATTGCATTTAAATAAATATCTTGTTTAATTTAATTTAATAAATCAAACCATAAACACAATTATTTTAATTTAAAATTTAAATAAAATTACATTAAATCAAATTAATTAATTAATAAACCATTTAACTAATTAATTAATTTCCAAACAAGACGTAAACATGAATGACACAACGGACTCGAATGATAATACAATGATGGGTGACAACACAAATAATCATCCTTTAAGGGAACAATGGCCAAGGAAGGACCTGACATTATCTCTAAAACATGTTTCCATTGGGTCATGGAATGCTCAAACCTAAAAAAGCAGGTGGATTCGATGCCCAATACCTACAAGCTGCATCAAACAACACTGTCAAACATATCTACATAAACCAACAATCACACTATGAAAAAGAGTCACAATGTAGCAGGGTACTCACGAGTGAGTAATGCTACATTGTCTCCTTCACCAAGACTAACATACATTACTACATCATAAACAACATCAGATACATCATCATAAACGCACTAATGCTCTGAAACAGCATAAAACCATAACACACATAATGTTCATCATAATGTCACTACATAAACAAAATCAGATGATCAACAATGTCTCTAATGCATCATCAACAAAGTACCAAAACTAGCATAGTATCAATGTCGTAATTGAAATAAAGTAGCATAGTATCAAACACAGCTAAAACAACTATCAACCGAATAGAAACAAACTGAATCAAAGTGCAGCAACTAGAGGGACACTACATCCTCCCCCCTAGGATAAGGCTTACTCCTGGAAGCCTGCAAACAAATGTGGATAAAGCTCCCTCATGCGTGTCACATCCTCCCAAGTAGTTGATGCCTCGTCACTAGGATCCCACTGGACCCTCACCTGATCAACATCCCGGCCCTTGAGGGTGAGTCTCCTATGCTGAAGAATGCCCACGGGCTCCAAAGCCAGTTGTCCATCCTCTACCTATAATGCATTTCAATCGAGCACATGTGAAATATCAGGATGATAAGGCCTAAGAATAAATACATGGAAAATATCATGAATGCGTGACAAACTAGGCAGTAAAGCAAGATAGTATGCTACAAGACCAATCCTCTCCAGAATCTCAAATGATCCAACAAAATGAGGTGCAAGCTTAGAGCCTTTTCCATAACGGATCAGACTCTTTCGCAGATGCACCTGATGAAATACTCTATCGCCGACTGAAAACTAACGATCCACTCTATGCGCATTGGCATACTTCTTCTACCTGTCTTGCACTGCCACCAAGTGCTCTCTGATGCAATCAACCTGTTGCTCCATATCCTGAAGCATCTCAGGTCCAAGTAGAACTCTATCCTCAAGTCATTCCCAACTCAATGGAGTCTGAAAAGGACATCCATACAATGCCTGAAAAGGAGGCATACCTATGGAACTATGATAACCATTATTATAGGCAAACTCCACTAAGTAAAGTAAATCTTCCCAATGCAGCTGCTAACCCATTATATGCATCACGAGCATATCCTCAAGAATTTGATTGACCCCTTCAGTCTGGTCATCAATCTTAGGATGATAAGCTGAACTAAAGTTCAACTAAGTACCTAAGGCGTGCTGCAAGGATGTCCATAATGCTGATGTAAACACATGATCTTTGTTTGAAATGATTTTGCAAGGAATTTTGTGCAATCAAAAAATATCCTTAATGAATATCTTGGCCACATAAGAGGCATTATAGGAAGAACAAATTGGAGAAAAATGCACTACCTTAGTCAACCTATCAACAGTAACCATAATAGCATCATTTTGATGAGATGACATAGGTAAACAAACAATGAAGTCCACCAATATGATATCCCACTTCCATTCAGGAACTAAATGTGGTTGCAGCAGTCCTGCAAGATGTTAGTGCTCAGCCTTAACTCTCTAGCACTCAAGACATCTCAAAACAAATCAGCAATATCACACTTCATTCCTAGCCAAAAATACAATTGTGAAGGTCTGTATGCATCTTCTTAACACCTAGATGAGCTAAATAAGGTGTTTGATGTGCCTCTGACAAAATCAAAGTGCGAAGACCTTTTGTATGCGGTATGTAGCTATGACTCAAATATCACAACAATCCATCTAACTCAAAAGTATATCCTATGAATCTAACCTCCAAGGGTCTACCTAAACCATAGATTTTTGGGACCAATGCACTTCTCTAGCTCTTCTAGGTTTTTCACCTAAAAGGAGAGAGGTAGGGCCAAAAATGCTAACTAGTTCATTCAAATTATGCTATGTGTGATCTTATTTAAGCTAAAACTGAAATAAATGCAATTAAGTGATCTATATGACTGATTATGAAAGCAAAACTAAGATTTAGGCTATGTTGGAAAACACAATGTGATATGCAAACAATGAACTAAGAATGAATAAGATGCAAAACATAAAGAGAAAGGTTGAATCAGAGTGCACCTAGGAAAGATTTGGGGAATCTAGAATGGTATGAAATTACTGAAAATCAATAGTGAGACTCATTCGCCCAGGGTGGCGAATTATTCCTGCTACTGGTGAAAAACTGTCAGAAACATTTTTTTGACTGACAGGATATCTGGAATCTGACAAAACCTAGATTTTCAGTCTTAAGGTGGGACTCATTCACCACTGGTGGAAAATCAGTCCTCTCCCAAAATTTTGAGAAATTAGGAGACAACTCTGCAACACCAGATCTAGAAATGTCTGCTTGTCAGGTTGTTGAAGTCAATTATGTAGGAAACGGACAAAATACCTTCTCCAAGCTTAAAATATGGTTGATTTGACTTGAATCACCTAGTTTACTTGTTGACCAATCTTCAATCACCTAAATGCTTGTTAAATCTACATACATAGATTTGCAAACACACATGGAAGAGGGGAAAAATGGTTGAGAGTTAGCAAATAGGGGTTTCCCTCAATCAAACCCCACTTTGGTAATCAAACCCTTAATAAAATAATGAAAAGCAAGAGAATGTTAAACAAATAACATATAAATGCTATAAACATACCAAACCCTTGTTGATGAAAATATGAAGTTATATCAATGGATGCTCCAAAATGCTTGAATAGTGCTTGCTTTGATGTTGTAAGATGCTTGAATGCTTGAATGTGATATGAGATTGAATGCTTAAATGAATTGGGGGTTGAAATGGATGTAAAAACACTTATTTATACAATTTTGTGCCTTAGTAACCCATTAATACCTCATCACAAGCTGACATCAAGTGATTTTGAATAAAAACCCGAAAGGAAATTTTAAAAAAATTGAATTTGGAGCCAAGGAGGACTCATTCACCACCCATGGTGAATGGGTCCCACCTAGGACCTAGAAATGGGTGTCGGGAATTATCTTGTATTTAATTTTGTTTGTCAGGCTTACATTCAAAAATGCACTTAATTAAGGCTTATAAGGGCATAAAGGGGTCAAATAAAGCATAAGAAAGGTGTAAATAGTGAAATTGTGCCTAGAAAAGCATGAAATCTTGTTGCAAGGCTTTACAACAATTCAAATAGGACTTGATTAGTGATGAAAAGGTGATTTTAAGGTGAATTATAATGAATAGTGTCTAGAAGAGTGTAGAAATTTCTTACAACACTTCACAACACCTTCACAGGATGTCATTATTTGAATTTTAGTACCTAAATATGCATGTTCAATCCATGTTACAACATAAAATCAGAGAAAAATAGACCAAACATCATGAAGCAAGGCCTAAAAGACCATGAAAATGACAAGGGCCCATTTTTTTACGGTGCATTTATCCCCCACTTTAGTGAGAGGATGAACTTGCTTCAAACTCACACTAAAGTAGCCACGAATATTGAGAGGAGGGTTCAAATGTACTTACGTTAGCAAGATGGAAAACAACGATCAAGAGGGATGATCAAGCCCCCAGGATGAAGATCCCATGGCAAACTAAACATAAGAACAAAGGAACACACAAATGTTGAGAATTAGATGAAGCTTTGATCATTTGTCCAACTAGTTGTGGATTAAATCTAGGCTAAAAGAGAATGTATACTCACTCTAGGGCAATAGAACTCATGGTGGTCTATCGGGTGAGAAGGCCCATGTATACTCACTCTAGGGCCATGGAACTTTTGATTGTCTGTGGGGTGAGAAATCCCAAAAGGGGAGATACATACGCTAGTTGGTATGCACTCACAAACACAAAGGTGGATATGGGGAAAGTCATGCTGCTAGATGGGCTTGTTGCTCAACCATATCAAAGTTATACCTCTTGATAACTTTAACAAGGTGCAACAAGGAAAATGGTGGTTCGTGCTTCATGATACAAGCAAAGCTCTGTATTCTTATAACTCATGAACAAAAAGGAAGGTACCACTGGCATGCAAGTTGCATTATGCAAGGTGGCAAAAAAAATGTAAAAGATAAAATACAAAAAATGTAAAAGATGTTCGAAGGAGTCTTGTTAATTTCATGCAAGGTCTATCACTTAGGTAACATTGTGTCTAATCTCTCCAAGAGAGGACCAATCAAAGAATAATATATTCATAGCTTAGGGGATGTAGTGCATTGCATCAGGCCACCAAGAGGAATGTAATATGCTAAGATAGATCACACTTATGAATGAAATCACACACAATGTCATCCACAAAGTGATTAACGCATCGTATAAATGACAAGGCTACACTAGGAACCAAGAATGCAAATGAATTAATGGTAATGTATTCCCCCCACTTTAAACGAATTGTGACACACCATTCTATGAGAAATTACTTGAAAGTAGCGAGAGAAAGAAAATGAAAATAGAAAACAAGACATAAGAGCCAACTTGGAAATCCCCTATGCCAAGTCATATGCTTCTAAGTAAGGTTGTGTCATATCAATGAAAAGGAAAACCAAAAGAAAGGGAGTTTCACCCCAAAAAAGAACACACCAAACACATAAGTGATCTATGGATTTGGGGTCAGTATGTTCATTGCTGCAATGTTTTTATAAAATAGCTCAGAACTGTCATCATTCCCCAAAGCACATAGAACTGGAAGAATGACACAAAGAAAGTGAAAATGAAAGGAAAAGAAAGTCTATTTTGGGTCAACATGGAAGAGACATTACGGTCTCAATGCTTTGCATCGACCCCAAAAGGAAAACACAAGTGAAAAGAAAGAAAAAGAAAAGGTCAACAGAAAAGAAAAATCTTTTGGGTCAACATGAAGGAGACATTGCAGTCTTGATGCCTTGCATCATCCCCAAAAGGAAAACACAATAAAAAGACAAAAATAAAAAGGGACCGATTGGGTCATCATTGAAGAGACATAGGGCATCTCTATGCTTTGCATCATCCCCAAAAGGAAAATACAAAAAAAAAAAGAAAAAGAGAAGGACCTTTTGGGTCAACATGGAATGGACATAGGGTGTCTCAACACTCTGCGTCATCCCCAAAAGGAAAACACAAAAAAAAAAAATGATAAGGACCTTTTGAGTCAACATGGAAGAGACATAGGGTTTCTCAATGCTTTGCATCATCCCCAAAAGGAAAACACAAAACAAAATTGAAAAAGACAATGTACAACATATAGAAGAAGAGAGGTACAGAGAGAATAAGTGTACGATGAGAGAGAAAACATTGAACACATGATACAGGGGAACACGATACACATGAAAGTGAAAAAGGGAAAATAAAAAGAGAAATGCAAAAAAGGCTAGTTAAGTGAATGTGATTCAACCATCTAGCAAGTCATTCGCCTCCCAATCATGTTCAGTATAATGTGAGGGCGGTTGACTGTCCAAAGGAAGAATTGCAAGCATCGAACTAGGAGTCTTATCAAATTCTTCACTTGGTTGAGAGGATTTATCATTTAAGCTCATTGTAGAGGAAAATAAACAGTTTAGATCATTGTGCACTTCATCTATTTTTTCTATCGTTGCATCATCATCATCATCAATATTGATGACAACAGGAGGACAAAGGGTAATTTCCAAGGAAGGATGTATCAAGAGTTGTGGTTGTTGGATTGGTTCATTTTGTTGTGAAGGTTGCACTGGACTATCTTGTGGCAGGTTAGGAGAAGGAGGGTGGTCATCTATTACTTTTGTCAAAGGCGAAGGTTGATTGTCTTTATTTTCTTCTATGTGGGATTGACAGGCAAGGAGACGACGACGATGTCTACATTCCCTAGTACCATGATTACGTTTGATTCTATTTTGGAGTTGTTCAGGTGTAAGAGTGGATTGAGTCATCATAGGTTCTTCTACTTCTAAAGGGGGGGAATAGAAGAGGATGGATCAATCACTTTCTCTTTAGCTTTATATACTTGTTTAATTCAAGGAGGCACGATGGGATTGGTTTCACTTTCTCTAGGTCCTTTAAATAAGGAAGGTGAAGTGTTTGTTTTTTATTGTTCATGAGGTTGTATGGTTTGTTTGTTGTTGGACTCAGGTTGAATCATGGTTTCATCTATGATAGGAAGAGCAAAAATTGACAGGGACATTTTATGAAGAGATAATTTGGCTATGCATTTGGCTTTGAACTTTTGATAGGTTATGAAGAAGAAGTCTTTTCGAGGGGTAATGGATTCCATGGGTTTAGGCCAAAAGGCTTCTAAGGAAAAATTACCTTTAGAGGATAATGGATTAAAGTCACTATGGTGTATGGTAAATATTTCATTGCCATGTGAAAACTTCAAACAGTTGTGAACCACTGAAGGGACAGCTTTCATTGAGTGAAGCCAAGGGTAGCCTAGCCACAAATGAAATTGATCTAATTGTGAAATAATAGAAAATGTTACATCTGAAGTTTTGGGTCCTACTTGTAATGGGAGCACAAATGATCTGATCATAGGGCATGCAAAACCAATATGTGTCTTAATCCATGCAGTTGGTTTATTATAATCATCTTGATAGAGATTGTGTAATACTAAAAACTCTTTTGTGATCACATTCTCACCACGGGCGAGATCTATTAATATCCCATTGGTGGGTTTATCATAGATTCTATTGGCTATGTAAAGAGGACCATTAGGAAGTTTTTGAAGTATATCTTTAGCAAAAAAAGTGATATCAAGAGATTTATTATTTTGTCCCTTATGAGGGATAACGTCTATTGCACCTGCAAGTTTATCCATAGGATTAACTTGGGTAGCAGTTGGAGTTATATCATGTTCATTATTTGTATTAAAATTCATTACATCAGTGTTTGAAGGTTCACTAGCCTTGACAAATGAGATTTTGTGTTTAGGCATGGGATTGGTGAAAATTTGTAAATTCTGGTTAGGGGGTGCAAAAAACTTATTGCCTTGATCATTAACACCCGCAATGGACAAATGGCCCAAATCAATGAGGTCTTGAACTAAATGTTTTAGACGCTTGCAGTGTTCAGTTCCATATCCATTTTGGTGATGAAAATGAAAAATAAGCATTACATTTGAAGGTGGGTGGTAATGGTTGGGTGGGATCAAGTGGTTTAATATGTGGAAAAGTGATCATGTGTTGTTGAAGAAATTGGTTCATTGTGTTGTGGAGGGTATCAGGTAAGGGAGTAAATTGTCTTTGGAGGTCCCCATAGGTATAAGGCACTGTCACTTTAACAGTTGCCACTTGGTTTGGAACTGGTTGGGTTGGTTGTGGTTGTGGAGGTAGATTGAACTATAAAAAGCCTCTATTTGCTTTGTGAAAGTTTTGTGTGTTATTTTGGTTTTGTGGTTCAAATTTATCAGTGCGGTTAGAAGTGGACTTTGAGTATCGACTAGAAACTGAGTTGTGATAATCACATAAGGTTGTGCATAAATGCATGAATGAAGGGAATTTCATCATAGTTAATTTATCTTGAAGTTTTGTGTGTATTTTTTCAATAAACATCTTCTATAGATGTGCATCAGGAATCTTGACATCAATTTGAGCATACAATGACTGGTATCGTGAGATAAAATTAGTTAATTTTTCATTTGTGTTTTGTCTACATCGCATGAGGTCAGCCATGGTCTTTTTAGATGTCATATGAACTTGAAATTGACTTATGAAAGCCTCAACCAATTCATTGAAGGATCGGATGGAATGATTGGGAAAGTTGGAGAACCACTCTAATGCAGTATCTTTCAATGTTCTTGGAAAAATTTTGGCTAAGATTTTATCATCAAGGACAAAATCATTGCATAAAGTTGTATAAGCATTAACATGGTTGATAGGGTCTCCTTTACCTCCATATTTCTCAAACCGAGGCATTTCTATCCCTTGTGGCATCGGGGTTCGTAATATTTCTAAGGATAAGCGGCTACTATGGACATGATATGTGGGTGGAGCGGTTTGACCTTGGCTAATGGTGGAAATTTGTTGTTGCATGGATGAAACGGTTGTAAGGAGTTGTGTAAGAATAGGGTCAAGGTAAGTTATTTGGGGTGGAAGGGAAAATGGTGATGGAGTGTATGTGATGTTAGGGGAAACGAAAGGAACACTAAGAGGGGTGACGGTAGTGAAGGGGACTTGCGACGCCACAAGAGAACTAGGAATGTTGGTTGGAATTGGGAAAGAAGGAGCCACATAACTAACCTAGTGCATAGTTGTGGTGACTTCTGGAGTGGTATAAGTTGGTATGGATGCTATGGTTGAAGGGGGAGGAACTTGAGGCCCTCCTTGGCTTACAAGAATGTTTACAGATTAGGTATTAGAAGAGGCATGTTTATTGTAAATATTGACAATTCTCTTCATAACTTGCAAGCCATCATCACTTTCAATCAAATGATGAAGGTTTTCAATTGTGGGTATGGCGATGGTGGAAATGTTTTCAAGGGACAAGTCCTGTTGTAAATGTGCAAAATCCTCATGGATATTAATGACCTTTTCTTGCGGGAGGGAGTTGTTTTGGGTGTCAACATTCATTGGATGGAAAGGTGAAGGCTTAGAAGTGGTATTGTCCATGCCTAATGCACCATTGTCCATACTAGGAGTAGGATCTCTTGAGATCCCAAGGTCCACAATGAAAGTGCTATCGTGGGAGGCCATGAGTCTAGAACTTTGTCTCACTAAAGTATTATCAATGGGGCACCAAACACTCATACAAGTACCACAAAAGATGGGTTGAATGCAAATGCAATGCAATCTAGGAGTTTTAATTGCAAATAACATAAATTATGCTAACTATAACCAACAAGTAACTACAGAAAATAGAAATGTAGGAAAATGCCACAAAAATGCCAAAAATACTATGTAAAAAGTGTAGAGGGACTAATTCACCCAGGGTGGTGAATGAGTCCCAAGATGATATTTTTTTGTGTTTTTCAAAAAAATTAAAATGATTCTAATGCTTTTCAAAATGAAATTAAGGATGTAGTATTTAGATTTTTTAGGTTTTTTAATGATATGCAATGTAAAAATGAAATCTAAACAAAGCTTTCACTAATGCAATATGAGAAGTCCTAGAATACAAAAACAAAATGATATCCTAATTGAATGTTGATGCAAATGTAATCTAGGATGCAATATGCAAATGAAATCAAAAATGCAAAGTGTTCAAAATGCAGGTTCACCAAAATGAATCGTAGATTTTTGGCGCCAATGCACTTTTCTAACTCTTCTAGGGTTTTTCACCTAAAAGGAGAGAGGTAGGGTCAAAAATGCTAACTAGTTCATTCATATTATGTTATGTGTGACGTTATTTAAGCTAAATGAAGTGAACTAAATGCAATTAAGTGATCTATGTGACTGATTATGAATGAAAAACTAAGATTTAGGCTATATTGGAAAACACAATGTGATATGCAAACAATGAACTAAGAATGAATAAGATGCAAAGCAGAAAGAGGAAGGCTGAATCAGAGTGCACCTAGGCAAGATTTGAGGAATTTGGAATGGTTTGAATTTTGTCTAAAATTACTAAAAATCAATAGTGGAACTCATTCGCCTAGGGTGGCGAATTATTCCTACTACTAGTGAAAAACTATCATAAACAAGTTTTTGATTGATGAGATCTGGAATCTAAAAAAACCTAAATTTTTAGTATTAAAGTGGGACTCATTCACCACTAGTGGCGAATCAATCCTCTCCCAAAATTTTGAGAAATCAGGAGACAACTCTGCAACACCAGATCTAGAAATGTTTGCTTGTCAAGTTGTCGAAGTCAATTCTACAGGAAATAGACAAAATACCTTCTCCAAGCTTGAAATATGGTTGATTTGACTTGAAGCACCTAGTTGAATTATTGACCAATCTTCAATCACCTAAATGCTTATTAAATCTGCATACATAGGTCTCCAAACACACATGCAAGAGGGTAAAAATGGTTGAGGGTTAGCAAATAGGGGTTTGCCTCAATCAAACCCCACTTTGGTAATCAAACCCTTAATAAAATAATGAAAATCAAGAGAATGATAAACAAATAACATGTAAATTCTATCAACTTACCAAACCCTTATTGATAAAAATTTGAAGTTATATCAATGGATGCTCCAAAATGCTTGAATAGTGCTTGCTTTGATGTTGTAAGATGCCTGAATGCTTGAATGAATGGGGGTTGAAATGGATGTAAAAACACTTATTTATACAATCTTGTGCCTTAGTAACCCATTAATACCTCATCACAGGCCAACATCAAGTGATTTTGAATAAAAACCCAAAAGGAAATTTTAAAAATTTTGAATTTGGAGCCAAGGGGGACTCATTCGCCACCCATGGCGAATGGGTCCCACCTAGGACCTGAAAATGGGTGTCGGGAATTATCTTGTATTTAATGTTGTTTGTCAGGCTTACATTCAAAAATGCACTTAATTAAGGCTTATAAGGGCATAAAGGGGTCAAATAAAGCATAAGAAAGGTGTAAATAGTGAAATTGTGCCTAGAAAAGCATGAAATCTTGTTACAAGGCTTTACAACACTTCAAAATAGGACTTGATTAGTGCTGAAAAGGTGATTTTTAGGTGAATTGTAATGAATAGAGTCTAGAAGAGTGTAGAAATGTCTTACAACACCTTCACAAGATGTCATTATTTGAATTTTAGTACCTAAAAATGCATGTTCAAGCCATGTTACGACATAAAATCATAGTGAAATAGACCAAACATCATGAAGCAAGGCCTAAAAGACCATGAAAATGACAAGGGACCATTTTTCTATGATGCACCACCTAATCCAATCTACGTCTTCACTTCCTGATACAATCTGTCTGTTGGAAGTGTTGCTAAAATATGGCTCCTCAAATCAACTCCAAGAGTCATGACAAAAATCTCATGCCTTCGTTGACTAAGAGCGTCAACCACTATGTTCTCCTTCCCTTGGAAAAATTTCACCTCGAAGTCATACTTGCATAAGAACTCCATTCACTGTCTCTGCCTAGCATTCAAATTAGGCTGCATGAAAATATACTGCAGACTACGGTGATCATTGTGAAGTTCAAAACGGTGCTGCAACAAGAAATGTCTCCATTGAACCAAAGCATGAACAACTACAGCAAGCTCCTAATCATGAGTAGGATAATTCAGTTCGTGATCCTTGAGTTTGTGAGATTCATAAGCGATCACACGACCATCCTGCATCATCACGACTCCTAATCCCTCCAAAGACGCATCAGTGCAAACTACAAAGTCCTTAGTAGGATCAGGAACGACTAAGATAGGTGCACTATTCAACTTTTCCTTGAGTGTCTGAAAAACTAACTGACACTGATCTAACCAAATAAATTTCTTCCCTTTCCTTTGAAGAGAAGTGATGGGAAGAGCAATCCTAGAAAACCCCTGAAAAAACTGTCTATAATACCCTACAAGACCCATAAAAATACTAACCTCAAGTACATTGGTAGGCACAGGCCAATCAATAATGGCTTGAATCTTCGAGGGATCCACAACAATACCCTCTCCAGAGATAACATGACCAAGGTATTTCACTTTAGTCTGGAAGAATTCGCACTTCGCCAAATTTGCGTACAACTAATTCTCTCTCAAACACTACAATACCTATCTCATATGCTCTTCGTTCTCCTTCATATTTCTCAAATAGATCAGAATATCATCGAGAAACACGAGAACAAAGTGATCAAGGTATGTGAAAAAAACACCGTTCATCAAACTTATGAAAAAAAATGGTGCATTTTTTAACCTGAATGGTAGCACTATGAACTCATAGTGCTCGTAATAGGTTCAAAATACATCATTTTATGAATGTCAGCTTCTAAAATGCGCAGTTGATGGTAACCCAATTTTAGATCAATTTTAGAAAACATGTTAGCTCCCTTGATTTGATCAAAGAGATCATCAATTCTAGGTAAGGGATATCATTTATTTACTTTCAGTTTGCTCAATTGATGATAATTAATACACAATATGAGATATATGTCCTAATTCATGAAGATGACAGGTGCTACCCAAGGAGAAACACTCGTACATATAAAACCCTTAGCCAATACTTCCTCCAACTATAGACAAAGCTCTTCTAGTTCATGTGTGGTCATTCTATATGGAGCTCGAGATATAGGCTCTGCTCCAGGAACTAGGTCAATTCTAAAATCTCTGTCTTGTTTTAGTGGCATACCAAGAATATCACTAGGAAAAACATTTGTGAATTCCCCAAGAATAGGGTAATCATCAAGAGATACCTCTCAACTCTCCCCTACCTCTAAGTCAATAACTGTTGCTACAAACAATTGACAACCCTAATGAAAGAATCTCCTTAATTGCATAGCTGATATAATTCGCAAGGAGATGGGTCTTTGTATGCCAATTATTTCAACTTCTACACCAAAATCATCTAAGCAATGTATTGTCTTTTATTGACAATCAATCACTGCATGATGGGATTCCAACTAGTCCATACCCAAAACAATATCATAAGAACCAAGAGGTGTAACACGAAGATCTACTAAGGTAGATAGTGAGCCAATCCTTAGCTCACAACTGCGAACAAGGGTTTCTACTACTACCTTCACCCCAGAGGCTAATTCTACCTGCCACTTATCGCCTTGCTTTACTACCACGAGTCCACATCACTCAACAATAGAGGGGGAAATAAAGAAATCGGTAGCTCCAAAATTAAAAAGAATAGAAACATAGGTACCCTGTAACTGACTTGAAGACTCAACCATAGTATTTTGATGATCTACCTGGTGGTTATCTACCACAACAAAAACTCTATGTGAATGGCCTGCATCTCCAATTGTCAGCTCTGAAGTTGTCAGATGCTTACCAAATCTTGATGTATCTCTCATAGGGCACTGCCTAGCAATGTGACCCTATTGACCAAATGAAAATCAACCAGTACCCCTTCCAAAACCTCTGCCACCTGAAGGTGCATTAGACTGCTAAAAACTACCTTTGCTAATCGTAGACTGTACACTCTATGATGGCTGATCCTGACGGTTGTGCTTATTATGCCACCAGTTATGGTTCTTCCTAGACTGTGAACTGTTACCTTGCGGAGCTTGAGAATTCTTATTCTTTGGTGCATAACACTGTTGTTCTCCACCCTTAGCGGGTTCCTGTTGGTTCCAAGAGGAACCTCCTATCTGAGTTTGACCGCCTCACCGACCAAAACCCGTCAAAGGTGCACTACCTATCTGGACACCTATATGTCCACCTAAATCCATAGTCATATTCTCCTCCACAAGACATTCCTTCTCCATGACTACCTCCATAGTCTTCAGCTCGAAGACTCAGACTCCTCTGTTGATATAGGTGTTCAAGCTCCCGATGAACTATTGTACCAACATAGCCTCGTTGTCCACAATTTTGGCATACTGTTTGAGCTCATAGAACCTATGCTCAAATTGCTCAACTGACATGGCCATCTAACGCAAATCATGGAATTCATATGCACAACATTGTCTACAATGCTTTGATAGGAAACACACTCTGAATCTCTCCAAAAACATGTCCCATGAAACATAACCAATCTCTAGATGAAGCTTATGCTCCTCTAATTGCCACCATTTAGAGGAAAAGCCTCTAAGATGCATAATGGCACATCTAGCTCTAGTGTTGCTACCATACGGATGCATAGCAAAACATCGTCCCAAGTCTATCAACCAAGTTTCCACCTCCAAACCACCACCAGTACCATCAAATGTGGGAGGGTGTACCCTCAATAAGTCTCTCATATGCCCTGCAACAACGACATCTTGCTTTGTAGTCTCAACAACTCTCCTAGGTGATTTGTCTTGTTCTCTAGCCACTTCCTGTTCAGCCTCCTATCTAGGACCAAGTCAAGCAAGAACCTCCTCTAGTAAGGGACGCAACTGTGCTCCCTCTATCTCTGGTTGTATCATAATTTGTTCCCTACTCGCCTAATCCAATTGAGGACCTTGTTTTACATGCTCACTCTCATGAGAACTCTGAGAGGGAGAGTTCTGATGGTTAGCCATTTGGCCACCACCTCGACCTCGACCATGACCCCTACCTTGACGTCTAGGCATGGTCCTACACAAAGTCAAGGACAAGTCTTAGTTATAAGACAAACAATAACAAACAGGAAAACACAATCTACTAAGTCTAACATCTAGGACAATCTAATGGGTGCACAAAACCAGAGTACCTAGTGTTAGAACCTTGAGCTCTAATACCAATCTATAACGCCTCACTAAGGAGCCCAGGGAACAACACATAAAGTAACAAAATAACTGAACAATTTTTTTTTTATGTTTGTGAAAAATATTTAGCAAACAAATTCTACCACAAGGAAGAACAAATAACATAAACAACATTCAGATGCTTACTATTCAGAAAAATGCAAGTCAAAGAAGAAAACCTGGATTATATTCTTGAATCTGACGCTAAAGCAAGAATCAAAAATTTTGAGAACTATTTATTCTCTAGTTGCACAAATCCTTCAAATTCACTATCTCCAAAACTTTTCAACCAAAACACAGAGAAGAAGCCTTTTCCAAAAACTATTGTGAAATTTTTCTTTTCTAGAAAACCCCCAAAATAAATTGTCATCTACAAATTTTGCACAACCCAAAGCTTTTAATTCATTTCCAATTAACTCATAATCACAAAACTTAACTAAATGTCAACATGCAATCACGATTGACCAAGCAGTTCTAATTAAACAATTACCCAAGATAACATTTTCTAACTTCGAGTCAATATTTTAGATATTTATTCATAATCTGTTGAAAACAAACCCTTCAAAATATCTACTTTTCATTTATTTAAGTTTGCACATTAAAATCAACAATTACATTTAAATAAATATCCTATTTAATTTAATTTAATAAATCAAACCATAAACACAATTATTTTAATTTAACATTTAAATAAAATTACATTAAATCAAATAAATAAATTAATAAACCATTTAACTAATTAATTAATTTCCAAACAAGACGTAAACATGAACGACACAACGGACTCGAATGACAATACAATGACAAGTGACAACACAGATAATCATCCTTTAAGGGAATGACGGCCAAGGAAGGACATGACATTATCTCTAAAGAACATGTTTCCATTGGGTCATGGCATGCTCAAACCTGACGAAGCAGGTGGAGTCGATGCCCAGTACCTGCAAACTACATCAAATAAAACTTTCAAACATATCTACATAAACTGACAATCACATTGTGAAAGAGAGTCGCAGCGTAGTAGGGTACTCACGAATAAGTAATGCTACATTGTCTCCTTCACCAAGACTAACATAAAAAAATACATCATAAACAACATCAAATACATCATCCTAAACACACTAATGCTCTGAAATAGCATGAAACCATAACACACATAATGTTCATCATAATGTCGCCACACAAACAAAATCAAATGATCAACAATGTCTCTAATGTATCATCAACAAAGTATAAAAACTAGCATAGTATCAGTGTTGTAATTGAAATAAAGTAGCATAGTATCAAACACAGCTAAAACAACTATCAACCGAACAGAAAAAAAAAAATTGAATCAAAGTGCAGCAAATGGAGGGACACTACATATGGCAGTGTTAGACAAGGCAAATGCAATTAGGGAATGATTGTCCAAATAAAGTAACAGTGCTAATCACAGGTTCAATGTTTCTTCTTAGCCATTGTATAATGGAGGTAGTGGATTGCATGTTTGAGCAGTGTTTTGAGACTCATCAAAGATGGGAGAATAGTGAATAATACCTTACAGTGGACTGTGAAGTAGTGACAATAAGGTTGAAGGATCTTAAGACCCACAATACCATGAAATAATGAGTCCCCTATAGTAAGTAGGCAAGTTTATAGGGCATAGTTTGATTTTATAGAAGGATGCTCATGAAAGGAATCTTCAAGTGATAGTGAGTGAGATGTTTGAGATTGCAGCTGAGGGTGCAATATCTAGTCTTAAAGGTAGTTAGCAATCCAGTAAATGTGCAAGAAAATCAAATCGTACACAACAAACAATTCACAATGTTATCTTACATAATGCCTTGAATTTGAAGATAAAAATCTCATTGTATCTTGATGAAAGTAGTGACATTAATGGTCAATCACTAGCAACCATGATTTTAAAACATGATGTGCTTATAATGGAGGCAACATTTTAAGGAAGTGAGTGGTGGTTTGGAACAATGATAGGTATGAAGGACTTGATTTATATGCATACTATGATTTCTAGCTTAAGACAACGTTCTTAGAAGAGATTGAAAGTTACAATGATAAGGATTAAAGCAAAGACTGAGATCTATTGAAAATCCATTGTCATGAAGATATTAAAGATGTCACATGTAAAACTCTAGTAGCTGGAGTAATGAATACAGTGCCAAAGAGGGCATTGTGTTGGGGAAAATTTAGGGGATCTCCACATTATCTAATCACAAGAAAATACATCATTTATTTAGTTTTTTAAATTAAAAAGAAATCATTCTAAACCCTATATAGGATACATTGATACTTCAAAAGCATCTGATTTGTTTTTTAAAATTAAAAGAAATCATTCTAAACCCTATATAGGATAAATTGATACTTCAAAATCATCTAAAGGAATTTGAGATTATGTAAATATATGTCAATTAAATACCTGGATTACAAATAGTAGCATGAACAATGTAACCCTTCTTGAGCAGAGTAGGAATGAGATAAGTAGCAATGAATCCTATGCCTCTTGTCACACACATCTCCTTACCATTCTTTGTCATTCTTTATTGAAACACTTCTCCATTTTGGCGGGCTATGCCTAAAAATAATGTTTCAACAAAGGTTTTAGAGTATGTTTATTAAAATGAAAACTCCATTCTGGCGGGCTACACCTGAAAATAAGATTTCGATGAAAATTTTAAGGTATGTTTATTAAATTTTTAGAGTATTTTGGGAGGCTATATTCTTGATTCCTTAAATGATTTATTCAAATGGATTGTGACGAAATAAATGACTAACTATTTAGTCATTTTTATTTGTGTGACTAAATATTTTTTAGTGAATGACCAAATTAGTCATTTATTTACTCATTTGTAGCTGGGTTGCAAAAAAATAGTAGAATTTAGTCATTTTTAATTGTTGTGACTAAAATTTTGTCACCTAGTCATTTATTTTCCAAATTCTTCTAGCGTGTATTAATAGGGGCCTTAGATTGGTGCAAATGATATTTATGTATATATAGGGCCACTAGTTAGATAGAAAGAGATAGAGGGAGAGGGAGAGGGACAAATAGAGAGGAAGAGTGAGAGAAAGAGAGAGAGGGAGTGAGATAGAGAGATAAAGACTGAGAGGGAGAGAAGCATAAATAAATGGTGAGATAGAAGAGAGGGAGAGGGGGGATGGAGAGAGGGGATAGAGAGAGAAAGAGGGATGAAGGGGGAGAGAAGAGGAGGGAGAGAAAGGGAGAGGGAGAGAGATGAAGAGAGTCCCAAGGATTGAGAGATAGAGAAAGATATGGAGAGAGTAGATAAGGAGAGGGAGGAGCCATAACTAGATAGTGATAGATATAAAGAGATAGAGGGGGAGGGAGAGACATATAAATATAGTGAGATATATATAGGGATATGGAGAGATAGATAAATAGATAAATAGAGAGTTAGAGTGAGATAAAGAGAGTGAGCGATAGAGATATAGAGAGAAATAGAATGAGAGGGAGAGGGAGAGGGAGAGGGATATATAGAGAGAGAGGTGAGATAGTTCTATAGAGAGGAGGAGAGGGGGATATATATGTATAGAGAGATATGGAGGGAGAGAGAGGGAGAGAAAAAGAGAGATGGATGATGGAGAGATAAATATATAGAGTGAGAGGGAGAGAGAGAGAGAGAGAGAGAGAGAGAAGGGGGTATGGATAGATATAAAGAGAGGGAGGATAGTGAGATAGAGAAAGAGATGGAGAGTAGAGGAGAGAGAAAGAGACATAAGAGATAATGATAGAAATATAAAAATATAGAGAGGGAAACATAGAGTGGAGAGAGAGACATATAAAGATAATGATATATGTAAAGAGATATAGGGAGGGAGAGATAGATAAATAGAGAGAGTGAGAGTGAGAGATAGAGGGAAATATAGGGAGAGAGTAAGAGGGGGAGGGATAAAGAGATGGAAAGAGAGGGGAGAGATATAGAGAGGGGGAGAGGGAGAGGAAGAGAGGAACAATGATAGAGACAGGGAGGAGAGATATATATAGAAAGGATACAGCGATAAAGAGATAGAGGGAGAGATATAGCTATAAAGAGGGAGAGAGAGAGAGAGAGAGAGAGATGGAGAGAAAGAAAGAGAAATATAGATAAAGAGGGAGAGAGAGAATTTAGTTTTAAGAAATGGGATCACATTGATTATTTTATAAAATATCATATTTTATATTTTACAAAAAACACACATTTTGTGGAACATGAAACACACTCATGTTTTGTGTTTCATAAAATTGGATAGCATTTTTAGTTAGAAAATGTCTCACCCTTTTTCTTTGGAATAGGTTTGTAAAACAAGCCTAAAGGCTTGGACTATTAATTTTCCTCCATTTCACATGTTTTTGAGCTTCAATGGAGTTTCTCAACATGCGTGTCATCATATTTACACATTGTATAACAATATTTAATAAAATTACCACTAAAATATTGCATGTCTTCTTAGCTTTCTAACCATATAATTTTTTTTATATTTGACATAAATTAACATATTTATTTTTTTATTTCTTTTACTTATGTTTCTATATTCCTCAGATATGTGTGTATTGATTTTTCTTTATAAATTTTGATTATGTTATATTTCATTTAGACCTATTATTACTTGCATTCTTTCTCTCTAAGGTTAGTGTGGATCTAACATGGTTTCCTTTCATGATCATGAGATGCTTCGTTTTAAAATTTATTGCAAACATATGAGAAAAAATCTAAAAGAAAGAAAACTAATATTTTCTAATGATCACAAAATTGTCATGTAATACAAATCATATAGGTATACCAAACAAAAATAATTTAACATACAAGCTATAAATGAAATATAATTTCTTTATGTTTGTGTAATGGTAAAAATTATAAACCTTGCACTTTTCCACATTTATTTTAGACACACTTTGGTTTGGTTGGAATGTTTATGTACTAACTAGTGAATAAAAGGAATATTCTAGCATGGAAGCTGGCAAATAACTTAACCAAGTTATTTTATTTTATCTACATACATTCCCAAGAATTAACCTTGACTCTCAAACTATCCATCTAAATTCTCCCATATCATTTCCACAATTGTTGAAGTGACACCTATATTTTCAATTTCAAAAATTGTTGAAGTGACACCTAGATTTTTAATTTCAAATATAAAATTTGGATCTTTCCAAATCCCTTTTACTAGAGGTGATGAGTCTCTAAAGTGCAAAAAATGTTACCTTGTGTGCTAGCATTTTGTATTTAAGGAAAACCCCTAGTTACATTCATTTGACATCTAGAAAGAGAGAGATATAAAACCTAGAGATTAGTAGAATCTAGCTTCATTACTCATTGTGTCATCAAAAGAGCATGACATCAACATGGTATCAATGCTCTAGTCATACTAGATGACTTCTTGTTATCTTTGATCTTTGCTCCAACTATTGAATTGTCCTATCTAGGGGTTTGGAATAATCTTCTTGACTAGCAAACTCCCCAAAAGTATTTGTAAGTTAGTTGTTGTAGGTTATGGACAATGATGTGAGTGGATTTTAAGGAACCAAATGAAAAAAGTTAATAGTTGTAGATCAAGACTAGGTTTGTATGCAAGGTCAATTTTTTACATGTAGAGAACAATTTTGTAGTCCCAAAAGTGGCCTAGAATTTAAAAACCAATTATTTTCTCAATTACCTTATAAGCCTTAATTTTTTGGAATATTGGCAAATCATTTGATGGTATCTATCATAACCAAATCAATTTCAAACCTAGTGGTAAGTACACATTAATAGTCATTTTGAAAAGTGATAAAAAGAGACTTGAACTTGGAACCAAATATTTCCAAGAAGATAGCTCTATCAATCCTCCTATTAACTCATCCACATGCAAAAGTGGTAAATAGACCCCCAATTGGACACAATAAAAAAAATGTGTATCACACTATTAAATTTTTGCACATTAAAAATGATCGAAAGACTATGTAGATTTGACAATCTACGAAAATATTGCAAACATCTTTTTTTTAAATGGTGAAGAACTATGTGGCTACAATGGAAGTGTAAGAACAAATGAGATCAATAATTATGGTATATGTGGTAATAATTAAAACTAAAACTTTTAGAGGAAATATGTTACATTTTCAATAGTCACAACTTGTGGGTCATATTAAATGTTAGCATCAAAGAGGAGGGTGATAACACAATCCTAGACTTCTATCAAGAGGCAAGCCATGAAGTTCAAGAGTGATCATATTATTCTTCAATTAGACAATAAATATTTTTGTAAAATGTTAATGTTCTTCATTTAAAAAAGCTTTGATAAGCTATTGAAGAGAAAACAAAAAAAAAACTAAGGTAGAGTTAAGATTTCATTACTACTCTTTTGATTGCTTATGATGTTCTCTTGCCCATTAAATTGCAACATGTTCTTGTACCTCATCTACCAACTAAATATGATGACACATCTGAGTCGACATTACAAGAGCTTCTTAAAGAATGACAAGGATGAGGGGATGCAAATTCATGAAACTCTAGATTTGAGTAGTGTTGTGTTTGGAATCGACGTGCTTCCTTTAATTCTAACACTACCTCATTCATTGTAGGCCTATTCTTAGAAAAAGGTGAAGTACAAACCATTGCTAATTCTACCACTTTCAACATTGCATCTTTACTATAATTGTTTAGCAAAGTAGGATCTGCAATATTCTCTATGCCATCCTTTAATAGAGATGCCCTTACCTGACATAAGCAACAACTTATAATTTAGTAGTAACAATCAAAATTTGAGACTAGATATTTTAAGTTTTCAAAGTCCATAACTATTTTTGAAATAATAATTGGAAACAAACTTTGAATTATTCTAATTTTAATTCAAGGCTTTAAAAAATCTCTATTATAATTACCCAATTAGAGATGTGTATGTGTTCAGTAGTAGAGGTGGAGTCGTATACAAAGTGGGGATGTTTTCCACTAATAATCTCCATCAAAACAACTCCAAAGCTATAAACATCACTCTTTTCTGTCAATTGATTTATACTGTAATACCTGTAAAAAACCAACTAATAAGTTCATTTTATTTTTAAATTAACAAAAATCAAAAGAACATCAACCCTTTAAAAGATATTTGAAAATAGTTGATACTCTCTTTAAGAAATCCTCAAACTCCTCACTCTTATAATGATTCAAAGCATAAATGACCCTCTTGAAGGAAGCATTTAACCTCTTCTTTGGATTGTCCAAGGCATAAGTGACTTGATCAAATTACTAACTTGGACATCTAGCAGCTCAAACACCTTATTTATGCACATCCTTAATGAAGAAGAATTGCAGTTATTAATAGACTCGTTTACTGAGATTATGTATTGGTAAATCAGTTAAATAATGTATGTGAGACTTTTTCCTATTCTTTGAAAACTCAAGGTATCTGGTTGATTTTTTTTTAAGGGTAACTGGTGAGATAAACAGGGC
Source organism: Sequoia sempervirens (assembly GCA_007258455.2). Taxonomy (NCBI): domain Eukaryota; kingdom Viridiplantae; phylum Streptophyta; class Pinopsida; order Cupressales; family Cupressaceae; genus Sequoia; species Sequoia sempervirens. Next base: position 14,918 of record VDFB02070130.1, on the reverse strand, counting down.
AGGGGCAAGGTTCTCTATATCATACTTGAATTGATGGACTATAAGGGGTTGAAGGAATAAAGACCCTTAAATATTTCACATATAATTGAATTGAGTATCAATAAAGAAAAGAAGAGCATATTTACTCCGGATCTAGATATCCAGGGGTACCCATTACACGGGTAGATACGTGTGTAGCTCCATCCAAAGGTCCCATCTTTGACAACCCAAAATCTGCTATTTTTGCTTCCATACGATCATTCAGCAGGATATTGGAGCTCTTTACATCCCTGTGAATAATGCTCGGCTTGCATCCTACATGTAAATATTCCAGTCCTGCTAAAAAGTAAGCAGCTGTTTGACCCCATGACCTTTTTCAAGATTAGCACCCATCTTTTTAGTTGCCGTAAGTATCTGACTAACCTTGGGCAGCATCTAATGCAATGCCCAGTCTTCTTTCCCATTCTAGAGTATTTCTTGAAGAAGTTTGACCTGAAAGCAAGCTATGCAGACCTTTGATTAAATGAGAAGAAAAAATTCCTCTCTATCATATACATGGGCATGAGTTATACAATTGAACAACGTTATGAAGTATACCGTCAAGACAATGTCGCAGGTCTCCATTAGACATGTATTCATATATAAGAACCAAATTTTGCTCCTCTGTGAAGTACCCCACCAATCTAACGAGATTCTTATGGTGTAATTTGGAGAGAAAATCTACCTGCAGAGGCCAATGAATTTCACAAAGACTCGTAAGGTGTAGTCTGGAGAACAGATCTCCCTGCAGCAATTGTTCTTAGTTTCGATTATTAAAGATTTAAACTTTAAGAATGATCAATTTTTGATGGAGCGATTAAAGTTCTCAAGTTTTAATTGTAAAATAGGTATGAATGAGTCCTTGGTTAATACCTCTGTGGAAAACTCTATGGCACCCTGGTGTGATTTATCAGACAGGATTTTGACAGCCACATCCTTGCCTTGAAGAGAAACAAGAAAAACAGGTCCATATCCACCTTTTCCAATCTCCGTCTGAAAGCTGCCAGTCATAACTCTTACCTCTTCGTAACTGAATGATCGATATCCATCCAATTTGACAAGATCTGAACGCCCTGTTTCAGTTTTCCCTACATTTTGCCCCTTTCAGTGTACATATTCACTACATAATAATCTGTTTCCTTTTATGAAAAATGAAGACCCAAAATTAAAGAGCAAATGTCAAGGGCAAGATGACTTACCTTTTCGGATTTTTCTGCTTAATTTAAGTTTGATAAAGATTAATGCTGCAGTAATGGTTATAAGAGTTGCAGCCCCTGCTACAATTAACCAAACAACTAGTGATTTGCCAGTCTGTCTTTTTGGGGCATCCTTGCAAATACCTGTTTGGCAAAGCATTTCGTTGCCGTAGACACTGCAAAATTTTACACAAATAATATACATATGAATCTTATCATACCGACAACATAATTACTGATTGATCTATGTTACAAGAAAAGAAACTTGCCGCAGAATGAGTTCTCCACGTTGGTGTTTCTCAGATAGTCCATTTGGCACCGATCCATTTAAGTCATTGTCTATCAGATTCCTATATCTCGAAAAGGACATTTCTCAAAATACTGTACATAATCTGAGTAATATAGCATACTTAAAGGTAAATTACCTTTCCATTTTATAGGATAGAATGACATTATTAATATACTGAAAACTGTTAGAAACTAGAAATAACCAGATGCATATGTTTCAACTCACAGTTGGTTAAGATTGTAAAGAGTAGCGAGAACCTCTGGTATTGGACCACTCAAATTATTTCTTGCCAAATCCCTGCAAGAAGAAATACCTAAGAACACAGCTTTTGGTCTAGATATTGACTTTCAATAAGCTTTAAAATATGAGAAAATGTAGTTAGGATTTGTTACATACAACTTAACAAGAGCAGAGAGATTGGCGAAGGTTGGAGGTATGGTGCCATTCAAACGCCTGCCCGGGAGTGTCCTGTACGTTATATCGCTTCATCCTTAGTTGAAACTGGGTCGCTCAAATTATACAAAATAGATTAATGTGTCCTTAATTGATCAAGGGGATTGTAAAATGTACAGCTACTCTGGATAGCTTAAATATCAAACAGTCTAAGAAATTTCGGAAGTGAAAAAATTTGATAGAATGAGATTTGAAGCTATAATTATTTGGTTTCCAGAAGTCAGTTTTATTAATCTTATATAAAAAAATAATAATTTTTTTTTTTTTTTTAAATAAAAAATTTATTCTCTTAATCAACTAATGTTTAAAAATAAGTTTATCTGCAGTAAGTATACCATTTAAAAATTTATATTTAAATATAATATAATATAAATATCTGAAGATAATATTATTAATTATTTATTTTGAAAAAAAAATTCTAGGAATATCATTAGAAATATTAGTCACATTATTGACTAAAGAATGCTATGAGACAATTCTAAAATTTAACTATAAAGCATCATTCCACCAAAAGAATACTAGTAATGTTATTGAGAGCAATTTTAGGGCCATTGATTTTATTTTACATATTTCTCTCATGTCTATTATTTTATATATCTTATTTGATTATTTTTAATTAGAAGAGAGTTTTGAAAGGACTCCAAAATCTTGTACATCAAGAAAGGCAACAACAACATGAAACTAGGACCAACAAATAAATGAGCCTTAAGATCAAAAAGATCCACAAGAAACAAATGGAAAAAACACAACAAAGGGACAACCATAACAATAATCAAGGAGGTTTGAATCGAAGCCTCAACAACAAGCTTTGAAGTGAAGTTAAAGCATTTGGGTCATTCTACCTTTTTTTTAAAAGATCTAAGCTCAACCAAAGGACACAATTACAACATCTAGTTTTCTCTTGTCCTTAAAGGAAGAACTCCTCACATCCCCAACAGAGCAACAACTATAATGTTCAACTCCTTTCCTAAATATTCCTCAAAGCATGGCACTCTTTAACAAGATTCTAAAACGCTTCCCCATGATTGGGAGAAGGAATGGTACTTCTTGTTTGAATATGGTGTTTATCTTTGATATCTTGACAAGAATGGGAGAAGTGCCCAAATTTATGGCAATGAAGGAAGAGCTATAAGAAGGAATTGTTATGGATTCTCTCCTCCTAAACATTGAGTTTGGAATACAATTAGATCATATTTGGTAGCCCCTTATCAATTCAACACTCACACAAAATCTAGAAAAAACCAAACATTCCATAGATTTTTTTGACATTGTCAATGGATAAAAACTAACCAAATGAATTAGTTATACCTCGTATGATCTCTTCATACTAATATTCTAATAGAATCCCTAGGAGCCTAAACCAAATAGAAACCCTGTTAAAGTTTCCTTGGTAGCATCAAAGCTTGTAGATCATAAAGATCAAACTTACCAAAAAAAAATCAAGGACCTCCCCACAAAATTATCATGCAGTCCTCAAGCGATGGAAAGAGAATAAGAAAAATCTACTTGTCATGGCAGCCACCCAAATGTAACCAAACACTCTCCATCTTTTACTAGCCTATCATCAAACAACATCATTATTCGAATGAAAGCCCAAGAATCTCCCAATGAGGGAATTTACCTTACGAACAAAATATCTATCTACAATAGCATTAGAAAACCTCGTGATGAAAGGAGCTTCACCTAGGCATAGGTCAAAATATGCTTCGTAGGATCAAACGAGGAACCACCCATCGCTAGAAGGTAAATGTTTAGGGAGAGACTTACACTGCAATTATCCTTGGCGACAAGTCTTGATTGCAATCCACCCAATCCCAACGGTATGTCTGTGGCAGACAAGGATCACCCATCCACTCTTTCTCCAGATTGAACTGTCTTGCAATGTCAGCAAGTGCATTCACTGCAAAATTCACAAATGTTTCAGTAAGCCATTCAAATTTACCCATTTTCTCTGAAAAAACAACCATGTAACGATTTTAAGCAAATACAAACCATCTTCAGTGTTAGTTCCGTTATTGAGTGGGCTGCTATATTGGTAGACTTCAAAGGAATTGAGAGTGGCACCCACGGTCGATCGATTGGTAGGATTAACAGAAAATATGACTGGTTTGGTGCCAGAGGATTGCCAGCTTCCGTAAGTACAAAGTGAACTGAGGTACATATATAATGTCGCTACAATCCATGTGTATCCATCTATAGTAATATTGAACTCCCTAATTGCATTAGCTTCAAGTTGCTCTACTTCGGCGAAGCACATCATAAAATAGTATTCAATAATTTCTGCAACACTCCAACTCCATGTAATACTTCCCACGCTCCTGTTGCGGGTCACCAAGGCGGTTTCTAACACAGCTGATGGTATTTCAAACTTCTGTGTTGAAGGAATGGAATTTGTGGTATTCCTATAAACCGTATCACTTATTACATCCTTAGCCCACAGCCTATCAAATGCATCATCAGGATATCTGCACAAAACCAATTTGAAATCAATAGCTTTGATTCCAAAGAAGATTTAATATTTTTGATTCGATAAGCATTTTGACGGGATCCAAAAGAAGATTTTAAAAGAATCTAGAAATCTTGTACATAAAAAAGGCAAAAATAAAACCTAAATTAATATTCAAATTGTAATGCTATGCCAGATTGATCTTCTACCAGTGAAACCCAAAAACCAAGAAAAATAGTAGAAATCAGAGAGAAAGAAACTACCTTAGAGGTAATTTTGACAAACTTCCATAATCCACGCGTACTTTACTCAGTAAAGAGAGATCTTGTCCTACAATGTCATACATAGATGGCTTGATAGGGCGGAGTTCCAAGGCTGAAACGAAAGGAACATCATCTGTACTTCGACCAACACACACATTAATAGAGGGACCCCTGGCCATATAGATTATTTCCTTAGTAATTGGCGGGCTACTCGTGTCTGTTACAACAGTGTCCCAAGGATTAGCATCAACAAGCAATTCAAATCGTGGTGGTGCCTCAAGGCCGTCATAGTTACCATATAAGAAAGAGGCGCGGATTATGTATTTTCTTCCCAACAGAGCAGGTAAATTGTAGCAATTTCGCTTGCTTGAGGAAAACAACGAAGCTGTTTCATTGGCTGCTCCACCTCTGACTCATCAGTCAAGATGCCTCTTTTTTCCCGTCTTAATGTATTGTTCATCTGAGGTCCAGCTAATGCCATGGGAATCATTATATGCCCCTTCTCCTCCATAATCCAGGCTGATGAATCCTGCACATATAACATCATCACATCCATTTAGCAACAGCAACAATGCCAAATTGAGAAAAATGTTTGACAATTAGAAATGAAGTTGAGGTTTATTTGGGGGAAATAAAATATAGTTGTGCTAATGGTGCCACAGACAAACTAATCTATGATATGATCAGACGAAACAGAATTGTTGAGATTATGTTGAAAGGAGTCGGTTGTAAAGATCTTATAAGCTATTCCTATGTGATGAAAAAAAATTCTCACATAGAAGAATAAGAATATCTCACCTGGTTGAGCATACAGAACACTGCATATTGAAAGAGCCAACAAAAGATTGAAGGCAGCTGTTTTTAAAATTGCTCCCTCCATTCCAATTACAACGGGAATGCTTTCCGACTGATCGATATTAAATGTTATCTTATACACTTCTCAACATTTTATTAAAATACATGAATACAGAATATTGACTATTGAGTATTGGCTATCGAGTAGTCAATTAACAACAGACCAGTTAAAAGCACGAGTCAGGTACCTAGTTGAGAAAGTTAAAAAAACCAACTTAAAAAATTAATTTTAGTACAAAAGTCTTCATATTGATTGGTCAAACTCGGACTTTGTTTAGTAGGAAAAGAGCAGAAACTTTGTCCTCTCAAAGAGCTGAGTTATGGGATTGGAAGACAAAGAAAACTCTTTTTGGGCTTTTAGTTGTTCCAGTGGTACTATATGGATGTAAAGTTTGGGGTAGCAACACCTCAGCAAAAAAGTGGAGACAGATAGAGAGATTGCAAAAACATTTAATCACACATAGTCTCAGGATTAAATCTACTGTCCCTTATGAGATTGTTCTAGTTGAGGCCGGGGCTTTCCCTATTGAAGCGTCTACTATGTTTTGGTTGCTAAGCTATCTAAGAAGACTAGATAACATGGAGATTCATCGCTGGCCAAAAATGGCAGCTAATGAAAAATTAGATAGAAGAAAGAGCACGTGGATGAAACAAAATATCAAATGGATGAACAAGTGGGGTATTAGCATAAGTGTGTCCAAATAACAATGGGGAAATAAAAAAGTATGTGCAAGGAAAGTTCGAAGAAAGCATGTGGATGTTGGGAAATGTAATTTCTCCCTCAAATTAGATATAAAAATATTAATTAAATTAGAGGTTTCTAGAAGTTCCAGCTGGGTAAAGTTCTAGAAGTTATATTTTAGATGTTTGTAGAAATATGTCGGCTAATTCTAGATGTTTCTTAAACTATCTATAAAAGAGGCACAATGTAATGTTTTTTGACAAGCAATTGAGGAAGCAATGGAATGAGGTGCAGCAGCACAGTTATGAATTAAATTTTTGTGTCTTTTTCAGTGTTTTATTTTTTGTATATGAGTGTGAATGTCTTGTGGATTTGAGATCCACCACTATCAGATTGGTATCAGAGCCTATGATTGAAGACCTGGAGAGCAGACGGTTGTGAGAGAGTTTGCTGTTAAATAATTTGTGAAGATCCATTACTGGAGCAAGTGTTGTTGAAAGAAGTTGCTGCGAGGTTGTGTTTGCTGATTGTGGGCACCAAATTGAAGAAAGCTATCTAAAGATTGGTATGAGCATTGGCTTGAGAATTTATGAAAAGTTTTTATTTTTACAGAAATGATTGTCATAGTAAATCTATGTTGCCCTAGTTAGGGTTTGGTATTTTTTTGTTGAAATTTTCAGATTACAGAAGTTATGTTTTAAAAAAAAAAATTGTGAGATAACAAAAATTTGTTGGAAGTGATGATTTGTGAAGTTTGAAGAAGGATTGCAACAAGGGTTTCAAAAGGTTACAGCGAGTTGAAGGAAATTGTGGAAGAGTGAAGGCAGGCGAAGATTGCAAAATTGAGGTAAATTTATTTGTTTGATTCAATGGGAAAAGTTGATAGAGTAAAGAAAGAGAAAACAAAAGATTTAGAAGAATTAATAAAGGTGAAGAAAGAAAATACAAGTTTAAAATGTGAAAAAGATTTTTTAGAAAAAGAATTGGCAAAATTAAGGAAAGAAATGGGAGCAGAAAAATGTAGTCTTTTAAATGTAATTAGTGATTCTAGAGAGGCAATTGAAGAGCTAGAGGATAAGTTAAAGTTTGTGGAACAAATAAATAATTTGCAGGTGAAGGAATTGTGCAAATTTAGAGAGAAAAATAAAGAGCTTGAAGAAAAACTAAAATTGTTTGATGAGATTAATACAAGGAATGAGGAATTGGAAAAAAGAGAGAAATTGGTTGATGATTTAGAAGAGAAGTTAAAGAAATTAGAAGAAGCAAATAGTTTGTAGATGAAGGAAATTACAAAATTGAATGAATGTTTGAAGTCAAAATCCGTATGTGATGTTTCATGTACTACAGAGGATTTGAATTTGTCAATTGAGAAATGTGTTTTTGCTGAAGAAGTTTGTGATAAAAAATGCCAAAATAATAATGTTGTTAGCTGTAATGGCAATAAAATGAATGTTGGTTTAAAGATCATGGAAATAATGGGATACAAAGGTAAAGGTTTAGGAAGGCATAATCAAGGGATGAGAGAGCCAATTAAGCCAATAATGAGGCCAAAGCATGAAGGTCTTGGATATGTGACAGGTAAAGGAAATAATACAGATGTAACCAAATTTGTTAAAGAAAAGGAATGTGTGCAATGTTGTCATTGTAACAGGAAAGGACATACGAAGGATAGATGTTGGGATTTACATCCTTGTAGTATTTGTGGTTTGAAGAGTCATTCTGAAAAGACATGTTGGAACAAAGAGTGCAAGAAGGATTCTATTGCAGGTTGTATGAAAATGGATTGTGGATGGGTTTACGGATCGAGTTGGCAGAAAATTACAGGTATGATCAAGAACTTGTTTAAGTATAAGAATTCACAAGTGAAAGTTGATGGCATTCAAGCAAGGTTTTCAAAAGGAATAATTGATAATAAGTTTGAAGATGATAGCAATCATGGAAAGACAAGACATCAAAGAAGGTAGAAAGTTACAGATAGTGAGTTTGCAGAGAAGAAGACTTCCAGTTTGAAGTTATGAAGTTTGAATGACTGCGGCAGCAGTGGGTGAGAGTTGAAAAGAGTTGAGGAAAGAGATCTACAAATTATAGAGATGGTTTGAAGTTTGAAGGCTTGGACAAAGACAAAGGCATCATCAGGCATGAAGATATCAAGCAACGAAAAGGATTTGCAAAGTCAGCAGTCAAGAGCAAGGAAATTTATGCAGCAGCATTTGAGGTCGAAATTAGGGGGGAGTGTTGGGAAATGTAATTTCTCCCTCAAATTAGATATAAAAATATTAATTAAATTAGAGGTTTCTAGAAGTTCCAGTTGGGTAAAGTTCTAGAAGTTATATTTTAGATGTTTGTAGAAATATGTCGGCTAATTCTAGATGTTTCTTAAACTCTCTATAAAAGAGGCACAATGTAATATTTTTTGACAAGCAATTGAGGAAGCAATGGAATGAGGTGCAACAACACAGTTATGAATTAAATTTTTGTGTGTCTTTTTCAGTGTTTTATTTTTTGTATATGAGTGTGAATGTCTTGTGGATGTGAGATCCACCACTATCAGTGGAAAGGGCCACTTGGAAGGAAAAAGGAATACTATGTCAAACATTTTAACCCTACACATGACCATACACAAAAGACCTACATCGGAATGGAAATAAAATGGAAAGCAAAAATGTTAATAGCTCAAATAAGAACAAGTTCGCACCAGCTTAGATGTGAGACCGAAAGATGGATGATACCTAAAGAGGAGTGAGGAGACAGAAGGTGTAGATATTGCACTCAAGAAGTAGTTGAGACAGAATGGCACTACATCAAAGAATGTTTGGCTTACAAGGACATCCGGATCAATTATATTGAGACATTAAACGGGAACAACTTGGGTGATTTGTTGAAGAAGAGAAGATAATAAGGTTTGCAGATTTTCTGGTCAAGATACACAACAGAAGATCCAAGATGCAGAAAGAAAAAGAAACATAGGTTTTGGCGTTTTCTAGGGGTTCAGGTTTCTTTGCTGGCTATCTGTGGGTCCCATAGGCTGCTTGGCCTTGTGGACGTAATTAAAAACATTCATTCAATCAACTGGAAAAGGGTCTGAATCTACATGGTACGCATTTCGAAGGTAACAGATAATAAAGTTGGAGCAAAGGAAAGGTCCCGCTAGGATGTTTGACCCATGCTTTAAGGACCTAGCCCCTACGTTGCACCATGGCATCAATGGTCTCCATACACTCATCCATGTTGCCTGCATGACTAATTTGATTTTTATGTTTTATTCCCATGACTTTATTTCCGTATATCTTTGTTTATCTATATGCCCCTCTTTCTACGCATTTAAATGTGTTGTTTATCTCTTGTTCTTATGCAGTTGTTTAAGTGTATTTTCTTCTTATATTTAAGCACTTAGACTGTTCCCATGCAAATTTAAAATTATGGGAAAAAAAAATTAGAATCTTCCTTATTTTGGTGGAGCAGCTATTGTTTAAGAATTGAAAATAAATAGTGAATAAGCAACTGCATATTGAAAAAGTTGCTAGATGACTCAATAAATTTATTTCCCTTTTTTTATTTCTCTCCAATTTTTCCCTTCAAATTTTATTTGTTAAAATTATTATTGATATTATTTATTCATACATATAAATAAATAATAACCAAGGTATGTTTTTTATCTTTCTCTTTATATCTTAATTATATTAGATATACTACTGTAATATGAGCATAGGCATACAATATAGATAACCCTATCGATGAAAAAATAAATAATGTACGGGACTTGCACTTTACACAATGCTGACGATTAAAACTGGGCAGAGTTTGTCAAAAAAATATTACGAAACCCTATTTTTTTCACAACGAAAAAATGGCAAAAATGAACTTCGACAGAAAAATGGTGAAAATGATCAGCGGTTGTAAGTGATTCAATCATCTTGCATCGATTTTGAGCCATGTGAACCTTCGATCTTTGGAGTCAACTCACTCTTTTCAAATATGGAATGTCTTCGACATAATAAACTAGCGCTTGCACCTCAATGAGGTGCAATGGTTACGCCGATAGCAGGATATACTTAAACTTAGTAAAATGAAGATGATATGGACAAGACATCAGACAAGCTTTAATCTATATGTTCTAAGCATCCAAGGTAACATAAGTACTTAGTTGCCCCAATTAATTAAATGCAATGCAAAAAACCTAAATAAAGATGCAGGTGCAATAAAACTGGCTTACCAATTTCTAGATATCAGAAATCGTATACCCAATAGAATGGGAAAGAATCACTCAGGAAAAGTGATCGATGCTAATGGGTCAATAGACAAACACAACATACAGGCATAGGATGATGCTTAAAAAAAGAAACTATTCAGCTTCCATACATTCTTTGACAACAAATCTGCCCTGATTGAACAATTACGAACATGGCCAATGCAACAAGTGTGAAGGTAAATACGTAAAGGTGAGAACTCCACATAATGCCATTGATTTGGAGGACTACAAGTATTTAAGAGCCACAATAAAATTTTATCAGATTAATTGACTCTCTTTTTAAAAAATAAAATAAAATTAGAAAGGGACATCCATAAGGCTAGGCATGAATTGTATGATAAAACAACATATCATTCACATGCTTTCTCCATCTATATTTTCTAAGCTAAATCAACTTAAAAGGGAATGAAATTAAATGCCCAGACTATTAAATTGAGAGATTGTGAGAATCTAGCAGTTTTCAAAAAGGTGTTTCTTTATTTTGCATGAGAACATCAATCAATCTAAAATGTTTCTATCATTTACCTTTACTTTATTGCTCTTTACAAACAATAACTGCAAAAACACAATAGACACCACTGAAGAACTATGTTTATAGACCAAAACATCAATCACCATAAATTTGTATGATCTAATGGACTATGGTGTAATCGTAAAGGACATAGTAATAAGATGATGACTCGTCACCAAATCTCTAAACTATGAAAAAGTAGATATACACTCTAGGAAATATGATTTACCTTAAGTATCAATTAAATTTCTTATATATTGTTTTCCTCTAACAGTGAAGAGGCCATGTTCCAGAACATTTTAAACTATTTGACCAAAATATATTATAATTTGAAATCATATCAAACAACTCTATAATCTGTGCAAAAGAAACTAAAATTAAATTAAATCTATAGGATATAACTACAACCAGTCAAAGACAACTTATGAAACTATAATACTATCGGAATGTTTTCTTCTTCCTATGAATAATGCTTAGAATAAAACAACCAAGATTTTAATCACATATACTATAGGTAACTCGTGGCGTATTTGATAAATCCATAAAGATAAATTTGTTTAATACCAAAATAATGAATTAATTTTTTTAAGTAAAAACTTGACACCTTCAAAAGACGAGAGAGGGGATTGCCTTTACATAGAATTAGGATTAAATTATGAATGAAGACGAAAAGGTCACACAAGAGAAAAAAACAACCCTAATACCTAATACATTTGACTTCTAGTACATAGAGGCCTTATTTGGATAGGAAGAAAAATGGCTAAAAATGGTTTTTAATACTTGAATTCAAATTGTAGAAAGATAAGGAGGACATTCTACATTTTGGTCCATGGTTCATGAAGGATACCTATGTGAGTGTCAGATAAGGGTTTCCCTCTTTTAAGATTCTTCACAAAATTTCATACACTCCTAGCTTCATTTGGATTAGACTATCTTACCATTCATTATAATTATAGGAAGCTCTAGATTTGAGAATAATTTAACATTATATTGGTAAATTTGTATGCATGGCTATTAAGATTGCCAATAAAACATGTACAACCTTTTTTCAGCTATGTATGGAGATGAACTTTACATATTATTTTCAAGGATATTACTTGAAGGTTGGAGACAAATCATGGAATCAATTAGTAGATTATTAAATACTTCATTTTAGATGTAAGAGATCTTTTACTCTGGGGACCCTACTTCTAAATATGAAAAGAAAGGTTCTTAAACTTGGGAGATTCCTAGTGAGCCCACTTGGTGGGTGGGAGTTAGATTTCATCATCATTTATTTAACTCTCATAAACTAAATTAAATTGCTAGGGTAGAATTAACAATTTGTGAATTTATTCCACTTAATCAAGGGACATAACATTCCTTCTTAACCTTAGATCTAAAGGTACACATTTTATTAATATTTCAATTCTAATAAATTAAAAAAAATAGTTAAATTACTTTTAATTTAACCATTTATTAACTTAATAAGTTTGTTATTTGTTACTAATGTTTTAAAATTATTATGTCTATTAATATTTAGATTTTGATATATTTTGACTTTTCATTTATTTTATATTATTTTATTTTTTAATTTAGATTTAATTTTGAAATTTATTTTTATGATTTATGTGTTTTTATGAAATTATAAATAATGATTAAAAATATTATAATTAATTTAATTTATAATTATTTATCTTATTAAGACTTTGGTAATATATTGAAGGGTAGGGGGGAAATCACAAGAAAATGTAAATCTTTTATGTGATAAGGTTTACAAACTAACAGGTAGCACAAATATAATAATCACAGTACATCACAAATCAAATGCATATAAAATAGGGTTGTCTGACTCGACTTCCTTACACAAATAGGGCTAGCATTTACCACGACATGGCCACCATCTGGAAAATAATTGTCAATCCATACTTGAAGAGGGAGATACCACTATCAGGTTGATCTTCAACCACTCTCAAGGGCACTTGACTTGCATCAAAAATATCCTCACCTACGCCTGACCATATTCTAGGTCGCAGTTAATATCCTCGAAGAAAGTTCATAATTACCTTGCCTTGAGCTTAGAGTAGAATAGCTCTGGCAGCCCGATTAGGTGACATTATCATCCGACCACGCGATCGTCCTCACTCTGTTTTATTTTATTTTGGCACCCTGATCACGCCTCCTTGTACAATGAATTTGGACTTGATGAGACTACCCAAGCCGATCCCGAGACTGCATAACTTTGTACTCTTTTCTACCATAACGCCTAAGGGTAGGCCACTCCACCGCTAGATTTTAAACACACACTCCTACCCCCTACCAACGACGTCAACTCAGCATTTACTTAAAGGAATTTGTTCTATTGTCATGATGTTACAAGGAGATTCAGCAAATAATCACATTTTCAATTCATTCTGAAGTCCCCCTTTCTTTCTTTTTTCTTTTATTTTAGTAAACTGGCTATTGCAATTCTCTTAATGTTGCCATCACATCCACCCCCACTATAACTCTGCCAGACAATTTACTACAATACTGACGAGAGCCAGGGTCTCCAATAGATGCAACCTAACCTGCAACTGATGGTTTCGATTTCCAGAATTATGTGGAGGACGTGGCTTTGCTCAAGAAACTGATGACGAAGCGAGTGACATGTTCAATGGTCTGTGCAAAGGAATTAATTTCACTTTCGCTGATGAAGATAGGTTTGTGGCATTGAAGAGCGGTGTTAATGAATGGTACAAACAACAGACTATGGTGAAATTTAGTGTGTGTGTGGAGAGTCATCCAAACCTTATGAACAGACTGGTAACTCCAAAACACAGAATTATTCATTGCTCCTTGCTGAAATTGTGGTTGCTAAGGATGAAGGGCCTGAAAATACAACTGGGGTTAGCTCCAAAGTATACGTTGGTGTTGCATACCCATTTAACGATGATGATGAAGACAAGGCAGTGAAACAACAACTCAAAGCTGAGGTAAATGGAGAAAAAGCAAGCATCTCAAGGAGGAAAGTGATTGCAGGATGTGAACACGACGGACTTATTGAAAAGGCTTTAGAATCTTTCAAGTAAATGCAACGGGAAAGTGATGCCAAAAGAACGATGAAGACTATTTAGACTAATAAACTTCCTAATATGTTCCAGTGCTGCGGCTGAGATAGGTTCAAATGAAGCTAGGAGATCTCAAGAGTTCTCCCTCATATTTGAAAGGGTTCAGGAGGTCCACCCTGAGAACTGTGAAAGCTTAAAAGTTGTAGGCCATATATATGCCAACAAGGGCAGGCAGAGAAGGCTTTTGGAAATTTTAAGAAAGTAAACTCGTGGAACAGTTGTCTGAGATAGTTCTAGTTTCAACTAACCGCCTTCTTAAGAAATCTCATTCATATTATATTCTTGCACGACCTTATGTAAGTGATTGTGACACCGCAGGCGGCTACTACATGGCATCAGTCAAGAAAAGCCAGAGGCCACAGGATTTTGTGCTACCATTCTTGGGCTGGGATAGGTTACGAATGGAATCAGAGAGATTATTTAGACCTCTACAACATTCTATTTCCAGTGCTACAGAGGAGACGAGTTGCCAACGGTATCAGGTAGGCCAGTTAACTTATACACTCTCTAAAGGCCTAAAAGCTTCAGCTGTGATAGATGGAGAATGGTATCAGGGACATTATTTAGATTTATATACCCTCCAAAGTCTAAGTTCTGCAGGTGCGATAGATTGCCCATGGAATGAAATGTAGCAATTGCAGAAGGTGCACAAAAAGGATTTTGCAAGGAAGCTCTCAAAATTTTGAATTCAAAATATATAACCCAAACATGACACACGACTGCTTGACAGACTGCCCAAAAAAAATGTGATCTCGTAATACAAACTCTATCAAAATTCATAATTTAAACTTATTAACTCATAATATACCAATACAATACACAACATATGTTATCAGATCGCACTTCATAAAGTAATTTTTTATCAAA
>VDFB02070127.1:0-19678 GCA_007258455.2 Sequoia sempervirens | reverse complement strand
TGGTCATGTAGTTAATGACAAAGACTTGACCATGCTTGCTCTCAATAGTCTTCTGTTATCATGGGAGTCATACATTTAGGGAATTAGTGCAAGATCCAAACTTCCTAAGTTTGATCGTTTGAAGGTAGACTACGTTCAAGAAGAATCAAGGTTGGTGGCTAGAGGCATTGGTCAAAGTTCAAACAATGAAGATATTCATGTTATCGCCCAAGCTTCAAAGAAGAAAGGAAAAGATGGAAAGAAAGGATTCTTCAAGAGGAATCGAGATAAGGGAAATGATGGTGCTCACGCTTTCAAGAAGAAGAGAGACATGTCCAAGATCCAATGCTTTAGGTGTGATAAGTTTGGCCACTTTGCTAAGCATTGTCCATCTAGACCTAAGCAACAAGCCACCGTTGCAGATGTTGATGATGCTTCTCCGCAAAAGGATTCATGTGAATATTTGTTCTATTCGGCATATCAAGCAATGTACCTACAGACACCAACACTTGGCTGATCGACAATGGTGCTTCTCAACACATCACTGGATTTAAGGAGTACTTATCATGCTTGGTGGAGAGAGATTCTTCCGAACAAGTCAATATCGGAGATGATGCTAGCTACTCCGTGAAAGGGATTGGGACCTCTACTCTTCATTTGGATTCTGACATTACACTTCAGTTGAGCGATGTTCTTTATGTTCCAAGAATCAAGCACAATCTCATCTCAATTTCAGCTCTAGAAGATAAAGGATATCAAGTTGCTTTCTCCAAAGGCAAGTACTTGTGTGGATGGAGAATTCCAGTTTCAAGGATGCTCAAGTAATTGGTGTTAGACATGAAAGCCTCTATAGGCTATGTACACGTCCACTACAGGCATTAATTCATGATTCTTTAAGCTTATGTGATCTTTGGCGTCGAAGATTGGCTCACCCTGCACTTCCGAGCCTTATCTATCATGGAGAAGACGGTCACGGGACTTCCTAAGTTCAATCAGGAGCATGAAGGAACTTGCAAAGTATGTGCTATGGGTAAGAATTCAAAAGCTCCATTCCATAGTAGAGAAAGTAGATCTAAGTGTATTTTAGACCTTATTCATTTTGATTTATGTGGACCTATGTTTGTTCCTTCTTCGAGTGGTTTCTTGTATGTTCTTTTATTGATGACTACTCTAGAAAGACTTGGATTTATTTTTTGAAAACTAAAGAGTCTGAGGAAGTCTTAGAAAGGTTCAAGGAGTTCAAAGCTCTGGTAGAGAATCTTTTCGGTAAAAGAATCAAGGTCCTCAGATCTAATAATGGAGGAGAATACACCTTTGGCAGCTTTTGGAATTTTTGTGTTGATGTTGGGATTAAGAGGGAGTTCTGTGTCCCCTATAATCCACAACAAAATGGTGTTGCAGAGAGAAAGAACAGGACGGTCATGGAAGCAGCAAAAGCCATGATTCATGACCAGGATCTACAAACCTTCTTATGGGTAGAAGCTTCTAGGACTGCAGTATATGTTCAGAATAGAAGTCCTTACAAGGTCTTGGAGAATATGACTCTGAAAGAAGCCTTTACAGGAAAGAAGCTAGAGGTTAGTCATTTAAGGATCATTGGATGTCCTATCTATGTTCATGTTCCAAAGGAAAAGAGAACAAAGTTGGAGCCTTTTGAAGGGAATATTTGTGGGCTCCAATGAAACATCTAAAGCCTACAGGATATACGTTCTAGGTCAGAAGTTGATTGAGATCAGTAGGGATGTTACATTTGAGGAAGATGTTGCATTCAGGAGATCCAAGGGAACTCGTGTGGAGATTGACAATGAAGAGTCTCCTCGAGATATGGAAGTTGACCATACTCCTGAGATACAGAGGGAGACTTCAGAACCAAAGGAAGACATTGATCCTATTGAACCCTTGGAGCCTACTGATGGGCCTACTGACATTGTAATAGGGAGAAAAAGACCTCTGTGGGCCAAGAAAATTATGCAAGAGGCTGAAAGGTTTGCAACTCCTAGAGCTACATTCAGAGAAAGTAAAAGGCCACATAAGTTCTCCAATTATGTTGCCTTGATGAGTCAGATTATTGAGTCTAAGCCTTCTAGTGTGGAGGAAGCTTCCAATCAACAGGTTTGAAAAGATGCTATGTCAAAGGAGTACCAATCAATTTTCAAGAATGATGTTTGGGACATTGTTCCTAGACCCGAAGGAAAATCTATGGTATCTTCGAAATGGCTCTTCAAGATCAAGCATGCAGCTGATGGGAGCATTGAGAAGTACAAGGCAAGATTCGTGGCTCAAGGGTTTTCACAGAAAGAGGGAGTTGATTATGAAGAAACATTTGCTCCTGTTGCTCACTATACTTCTGTCAGAACCATCATTGCCATTGCTGCATCTAGAGGATGGAAGATTCACCAAATGGATGTGAAGACAACTTTTCTAAATGGTGTGATCGAGGAAGAAGTTTATATCGAGCAACTTGATGGGTTTGAGGTACATGGGAAGGAGTCTCATGTTTGCAAGCTGAAGAAGGCCTTGTATGGTCTTAAGCAGGCTCCTCGTGCATGGTACGAAAGAATTGATCGTTACCTATCAAGTTTGGGCTTCTTGAAGAATGATGCTGACTCTAATTTGTACTTTAAGGTAATTGATGGTGAAGCATTGATTTTGGTTTTATATGTTGATGATTTGACTCTTACTAGAGAAGAGCACTTAATCATTAAATCTAAGAAAGAGTTGGCCTCTAAGTTTGAGATGAAAGACCTTGGGCTTATGCATTACTTCCTTGGCTTAGAAGTCTGGCAGAAACCAGATGAGATGATTCTAAGTCAAGGGAAGTACACCATTGATATACTTAAGAGGTTTGGTATGATGGATTGCAAATCCATGTCTACACTTATGGAGACCAACCTACATATATTGAAGGAGGCTGCAGCTAGTTCAAACTTGGTGGATCCTACAATGTACAGGCAATTGATTGGGTCCTTGATGTATCTAGTTAATACTAGACCAGATATCTATTATGCTGTGAGTGCACTTAGTCAGTTCATGTGTGAAGCAAGACAGATACATCTTGTTGAAGCTAAACATATCCTGAGATACTTGCGTGGCACAGTTGGATATGGGTTGAGATATTCTTTAGATGTGGACTTGGAGCTATATGGTTATACTGATTTTGATTGGGCAAGGAGTGTTACTGATTGGAAGAGCACCTCTGGATGTTGCTTCAGTTTGGGATCTGCTATGATTTCCTGGTGTAGTAGGAAGCAGTCATCTGTAGCATTGAGTACAGCAGAGGCAAAGTATATAGCAGCTTGTATGGCAGCTCGGGAAGCAGTGTGGCTTCGTAAGCTCCTTGCAGGATTGTTTGGACAATCAATGGAGCCTACTATCATTCATTGTGATAACCAGAGTTGTGTGAAGCTTTCTATCAATCCTATGTTTCATGACAGAACCAAGCATGTTGAAATCAAATACCACTATATCAGAGATATGGTACTAAGGAAAGCTATACAGTTGAGGTATATCAGCACTGATGAGCAGATGCCAGACATTCTCACCAAGCCTCTCTCCAGAATAAAGTTTGTGTACTTTCGAGATAAGCTTGGTATGGTGGAGAATCCAGCCTTAACTGAGAAAGAGTCTCAATATCACGATCCTCTGTAATGAGTTCTTCTCACTGAGAGAAGTTCAAGGTGAAATCCCTTGATAACGAGTTCTTCTCTGTGAGAGAAGTTTGAGGTGAAATCCCTTGATTCCACCCTCTGAGAGAGTCATGGTGGATGTCATGTGTGTGACTCCATGACAGCATCACGTGAGAGAGTCCGTGATGATTTTCTTGTACTTGTGTTTTCACCCTCTGGGAGAGCCATGGTGAAAGTCATGTTGAGGTGACGTCACACAAGTGATGAACACTTGTACATACCATACATAGTTGTAGCCATTATGGTTGATGTCATGTTGAGGTGATATCAGATATCACGATGAGGTGATATTCTACTTTTCCACTTATGATTATAGTCATAGTGGTAGACATCACGTTGAGGTGATATGTCTTGTGCAGCTGGAAGTATCATCCCTAGCTGAGAGGGAGTGTTGATGTTTTTGCAGCGTCAGGTTGCTTCTTCCAGATCCGATTGAGGCAATTCAAATATAGCCAACGGCTATTTGAATTGTATTTGTGATATTCGATATCTTGGCCGACTTGAGACAAATGAAGATACACGTCTTTCCATTAAATAATGATTAATTATTATTGGCCACGTCCTTTTGTTAAACATCAGTTTACATTTGTTATTGGCTCAATTATGAAGAGGCACAATTTATCAAGGAAGTCAATCTCTTGGAGTGACGCAATTTCTCTAAAAAGCTCAAGTTCTTATGTGGCCGACTTATTTCTTATTGGATGTGTTTCTATGAAAGGATGTCTTTCTTTATGATGGCCGGCTTGTCTTGAAGAGTGACAACCTTTCACTCATGTATATATATGCACCACTTCTCATTGTTTATTCATCAAGTTTCATATATCCATTTTGTCAAATGCATGTTATTCTTCAAGGCAGTTCGACATAGTTGAAAGCTGAGTTTTTATCATCTGAAGATAGCATTATATTTCTGTGTGTGCATCAGCTTCTAATGCTCATTATTGGCCTTCATATTGTCTCATTGTAAAGGCAACATTATTGTGTTGATTCAATATATAAGTGATATATTGTTGCTGGGTTTTTCTCCCTCAAGAGGAGGGTTTTCCCAAGGCATCTGTTGTGTTATTGTGTTTGATTTGAATTAATTTTCTGTGCATTAAATCTGATCATAAAACTAACATGATAGACCATCTATAAACAGCACTATGAGTCTTCTCTCTGAGATATCTGTCACAAGCACTAATAACTTCTAAAAATCTGCAATGTAAGAATCAACTGTACCCCATTATTGTTTTAATTGAGCAAGCTCCTTCTAGTGCAATTCAGGGTCCTTCTTATCAAACCTTTCAATCAATCTTTCAATGAACTCTCAATAAGAAGTTACTTGGGCATGTTCCAATGTCATCATCCCATTGTATCACCATTCGTATGCAATACCATCAAGGTTTATGGAGGCATATTGAATAGACTCCAACTCAGGCATGGGGTTTAATGTGAAGTAAGTGTCAAGATTTTGAACCCATGCAGTTGCTACCATCTTTCTGGAACCATCACAGTATGGGAGTGTTAGCTTCCCAACCTTCCTACGCAAGTCATTGTGTTGGTCCCTATTACCCCTTGTGTTTGTATGCCTCATTCTCAAGTCAATGTACTCTCTAAGAGAAATATCCTGCTGAAACCCAAGCCCTGCATCATGCCAATCTTGTCTAAACTGTTCTTGCTGTTCAACTAAAGTGAGCTTAGGGCTAACTAGTGCTTCTACTCTCAATGGAAAAAAGGGCATAAGGGGCCTTTCCATTGCTCTCCCATTCTGTTGATTACCCACTCTTTGTTGTCCTAGTTCATTACCCTATCCCATTTGATCCATTATTTGTATTAACTGTGCTATTTGCTAATTGGTTTCAAGTGCTTGTTGTGTTGCTCTATCTTGTCCCCTAACCAAAGTATCCAACAATAGCATCATTCTATCTGGTGGTGCCTCATTTCTCTCATCTTCTCCTCTCCTATCTCCCATATGTTCAAAGCTAGATGACTCTACTGATCGACTTTCTAATCTAGGTGATTCAGTTGAATAAGTTTATGATCTAGATGAATCACTAATTGATGGCCAATGCTCCCAACAACTCTCTTCTTTCTTCCTAACCTTCTCTTGATATCTCTTTTTCCTATCACTGATGCTCATGAATCAAGTATACCCATTGGATGGCAAGCTCATATGTGCTCTGATACCACTATAATATAAGACCCCAATTTTATTTTATTTTTCTTTCTTGTTGTTTGTGCTTTGTTTGAGATGTTTTTGCATTGAGTTTCATGTGCCATTCATGTTTGAGTTTGCAAATAAAGTAAATAACATAATGCACTGAAATTTAAGTGAACTTGCTAGAACAATGAACGAACTCAACATATTCTTTCTATTATCATAACAGAATTTTTTTGATTTAACAAACATATATCAGAACTCAGTAATGAACATTTTCAGACCTGGAAATGATTGTAACAGCCACCAAGGTGTCTCCAACTTGCAATAAACAGAGCCTCTGAGGTTATCAGCAAACCATCCACTCTCTAACGCCAAGAAATGGTGATTTCACTTCTCCCCAAGAGCTCAGATTGGTTTATACATCAGCAAACACAATCTAGAAAGTACCCACTACTAGGCACTAGGCTGAAGGGGTCGACTTGCTCTAGTAATTCCAATACACCTCCAAAAAATGCAAACCCATGCTTGATGTTGGCGCCAAGATGAGAGCAATCAGAAGCACCAACACCCACGATGAAACCTTAACCCATTTGGAAGATATGAGCAAATAACTAGGTTCAGGTCTAGATGCTAAAGTGCCCAAAAAATGATAAAACCACTCCCAAACTCCTTGAAATCCACGCCAAAATGAGAGTATGCAATCACAAACCAAAACCAAACGGAAACTCATCAAAAGTACTCAAAGATTTTCATTCTAAATGACTGTAAATTGCAACTTGAGGCTCAGATTGTGACTCTTGGATGGAACCACGCCTTCACCAGCTAGGGCAGGTCTTGCACTATTGAAACTAGTCCAAGATGTCAAGGGTTTTCGTCCTCAACACTCACTTTCAGACCTCCTAGCGAAAAACCAGCAACATCTCCTTTTGCAACCAAAATCATCCATACCAAATGTGGCCTCCAAATGAACTTTTAAAAGTCTCAAAGTCAAATTAGGGCGACCAACCTCTTGGAAACCCTAAAACCCCTCTTAAACCAATGCCCTTTCCAAAAGCTTTTGATTTTAATTTAATTTTTGACTCCTCCTTAGCTTGGGCATCCAACTCCCATTTGGCCTTCTAAAACGCTTTTGTTGCTTTTAAAACAAACTTAAGTCACTGACTTAGACACCATGGCGCTTTTTATGTTCCCTTTTTCCCTCAACTTAAAGTTATAGAGTAACTTTATATTAATCCATTTTTTCGAAGGAAAAGGAAATATTAAAATATTCCAATCTTAGCAATCAAAGACCTCACTGAAAATATGTTGTTGAGAATAGCTTGGCCAAGTCCAGCTTACCACGAATAGACTTACTTATTTTAGTAAGTACTAAAAATAGAAAGTAATGCCAAAGACTCAAGACAAAAAGATATTGATACACTCAAAGGGCTCATTGAAGACAATAAGCACAGTATTGGTCCCCTACTAAAAATAGAAAGCCCCCCTGAATCACCGAAAACCCAACACAAAGAATTGGAACTGGGTTCCCTTACCACAACCGTTTAGCCTATAGGAACTCTAGAATAGGCTAAAGGTCATATGAATTGCTCAAAGGCTAGGAGGGGACATTACATAAATTGTCCCTTTCTTCCCCTTGTCTACCAATCTCAGTAAGTCTGTGTTACACGGGGACGCGTCCCCCCACCTAAACCCTACGTCCCCATCCCCTGTGGCGTTTCGGGGACGGGGGGACGTCCCCCAGGCGTCCCCCCTGATTTTGAAAACTGGGGGACGGCAGAAAACGCGTCCCCAAAAAAGGGGATGGCTGGAAAATAAAAGGCGAAACGGCTAGGAGTCCCCCAACTGTATCGGGACACCCAGGCGTCCCCCTTTTGTCAAAGTAAAAAATGTTTTGATTTTTGGCAAATTAAAATAAAAATTGCTTGATAAATATTAAATATTTCATTATATTTGATAAAACATTTAATTTTTAAACAAACTATTTAATTTTATTGTCAAATTAAATAAAAATTACTTGGTAAATATTAAATATTTCATTATATTTGATAAAACATTTAATTTTTAAACAAACTATTTAATATTATTGTCAAATTAAATAAAATTGCTTGATAATTGATAAATATTAAATGTTTTATCAAATATTAAATATTAAATGTTTTATAATGAAATATTTCATTATATTTGAAAAAAATGTTTTATCCCCATTTCAATGGCATTGACTAAATAATAAAATATTATTATATTTACTTTAGTCATTCAACCTAAAATTGAACAAAATGCTTTTATATTTAATAGTTAAGTTATTGGCATTGCTGTTAGTGTTTACCTTTATCTTTATATTGTTGATATATTGATGTTATATCGTTGTTATACTGCTGTTATACTCTTTATCTATGCACATATTGTCATATTGATATTGTTGCACATATTTGATATTTCAAATTGCTCTCTTTCTCTATCTATATATAATATATTTTTAAAAATTCATATATATATATTTTGAAAATTTCCTATATCGTCGTCCCCCCGCCGTCCCCAAAAATCTGCCCTCGGACTGCCATCCCCGAAACGCGTCCCCTGCCGTCCCCGTCCCCGAAATGCCATGGAACATAGCAGTAAGTTCATTTTCAAATAATCGTTTTTCCTTAATTGCATCAAACTGTATCTCAACCTTTTTGTCACCTTTTTCTTGACTTTCTTTTGGATTTCCATCAATAAGAATTTAAGGGGATTTATTATTCCTCTTAAAATCACATCCCTACTATGGATCACTTTCAAAGAGACAAGATTCTAAAGCTTATAACTCTTATCATTTTCACTATAACTAATAAAAATACACTTCTCCATTTTGCCATCTAACTTGGTTCTTTTCTTCTTAGGTGTATTGACATATGCACCAATACTGCAATCAAAGATTCTAAAATGATCAGGGGAAGGTTTCTTACCATTCCAAACCTCATATGTAGTCTTATCAACAAGACATATTGATGATATGACAAGCAATGCTCACCACTTCGGCCCAAAATTTTTGCTATAGACTAGCACTACTTAACATGATTCTAGCCTTCTCCATCAATGCTTTATTCAACATTTCAACCACTCCATTGTGCTGAGTTGTGTATGGGATGATCTCTTTCCTTGCTCTTCCAGTATTCTTACAAAAAATCTCAAAATTAAACAAGAAAAACTCTCCTTCAATGTTTGTTCTCAAGATTCTTATCTTCCTTCCCATTTGGTTTTCAACAAAATCCTTCCACTCCTGAAACCTAAGAAAAATTTCAATTTTTTGTTTGAGAAAGAACACCCAAGACATTCTAGAGTAATCATCAAAAAAAGAAACATAATATGAAGATTTTACATGACAAGGTGCATTCACTTGATCAAACACATTACCATGTACCAAATCTAAAATCCCACTCAACTCTAAAATAACCAAAAGAAAACACTACTCTATTTATCTTTCCATAAACACAATGTGAAATATACACTGTATTGCTACAGCTAAGATGGGAAGCGATTAGCTAAAAACCAAATAGCTTTTACCAATTTTGGCCAGCTCCTTCCCACATCCCTCCAATTTGGAAAAGAGCTACCCACATTTACACTCCCACTATTCCTTTTACTCCAACACTTGGAATTGTTGCGATCTGTAGCAAATCTTCTTAATTGGTTTTCATTGCAATGTCAAGTGGCATCTCATATGAGATGGCACTCGCACTGAAACATATTCCCAACTAAAAGTTTAGATTCTAACAAAGCATTATGTTGGTCGACCCACCTCTACTTCATTCTTCTTGCACAGCTAGCAGCTAGTGGAAAAAGTGGAGTTGGTTCAAAGACAACCAAAAAAATCAAATTTCCAATGTACTCATCCCCTTTCCTTGGAAGCTGCAATATATTTATTTTTTCCTTTTGAATTTATTCTTTAAAACTTTGATTTGACTAGCTTCCTTTGTTAATTATTCAGAATCTCCATTTTAAAGGTTGGCAACTAACTATATGATGAAGAGCACAAAGATATACTGAGAGGGGGGGGTGAATCAGTATATCAACAAACTTTTATCCTCTTGACATTTATCAACTTCAAACTTAAATCCAAATCAACTATGCAAGAATATCACAATATGAACAAGTTGACACCAACAATTCTACTTTATGAATTATATAAGCTTTTACAAAGAATGTAGGCACCAACCTACTTGAATCACTAATTATGTAATTTAGTAGGCACCAACCTACAAAGAGTACCTACCCTTAATCCTTGTTTAGTAGGCACCAACCTACAAGGAGCATTAACCCCTAAAGCTGATTTAGTAGGCACCAACCTACAAGGAGTACCAACCCCTACTGTTCGTAGGCACCAACCTACTGGAGGCTCCAACCCCACTTGCCAAGCACCAACTCAGCAAAAACAATGACTTGAATAAATTGTGTTCCACCTTCAATGTTGCTTCTTCCATAGATGATGGACAATTCTGCTCAAATATCTCTTTCAATCTTGCACTAAGTCTGCTATAACTCTTTTCTGATCTGATATAATTCTTCTTGAAAATGTTTGCAAGCTGATCATAAATCTGTATGACTTCTTCACTAATAATCTGCTTCTTATCTTCAACTTATCTTCCCTTTGTGTGTATGTTATTTCCTTAAAGCTCACCCTAGATACACCATTCTGTTCTTTTATCTCACATCAACATTATCTCACTCAATTTATCTGTGCATAGAATTTTCTTTTATTTCTGCCCAATTTTTCTTCTATAACTGCATAGATTTCTCATTTGTTTCTGTCCTTCATGCACACAAATAATCCTCCATTTGCTGCCCATAAGCCTGTTGTAGCATATTCTCAAATTCTGCCCTTAAATCTTTTCTTGTAGTCTTCCATAAATCTGTTCACGTACTCTCATAGATCTGTTCATAATCTTCCTTAAATCTGCTCACAGAGTCTTCATAAATCTGATGTATACAATGGGTTTGTTCTTTTTCTCCACTCTCACATTTATAAATCTATTTGTATTTGATACCACATTCTCCACACAGCACTTGTGCTTAAAGATATATCAATTATTCCACATCGCACACTCCACTTCTCAGATGATATATATTTTTGCACACATCCACTTAAAAGATCTTCTTTTATTACCACTTACATTCTCCAACACTTCGCTGTTTTCAGATAATATACATTATTACACACAACACTACTACGCACGATTTTCTCTCTTTCTTTATTATGTATGATCTTCAATGAAAATCAACTTCTCCACTTCACACTTCCTATTATCCTTTTATATCATTATTGTTCTTCGTGAAAGAGACGTCACTTCAGAAAAAGGATATAACCGCTTATAAGGTCATAACCCTTAAACTCAAACGGTGCCACAGTATAATCACTTGTCTTTTAATTATTTTATTTCCTTAAACATGACGACTTTTTGTAATGTAAAATATCGTTCACAATGATAATCCTCTTCTTATTTATATATTCGGTGGTAAGTATTGCCTTCCACAAAGGACCCGATAAAAATAATCGATCAATAGACTTTAGCGGTTGTGTAAATTAAGGTGATAGCTTTGACGTGTTTCTTTGTCATGAATCTGCCTTTCTTATTACTGTGACATACGTTGGATGCTTTTCCACAATGCCGACCAACTGAATCTACATTGTCATCTATTAGATACGTAGAGACTATGTAATTCATTCGTTTCCTTATCACTGCCCAGGTAAATTTGATATCTTCATGATCCGTCTCACTTCTTCAACCAAATACGAACTCCCGTTTATGTTATCCACGTGACTTCTAAAGTGTAGTGTGCCAAGACATATTTAGAAAGTCGACATAGATGATAAAGCCCGAATAATTATTTGCGTGCCTTGAAACTAATACGCGACTTCACGCCATGATTCCCTATAAATGATTCAAGTGATTACTTTGTTCTCTTACTTTAGTTTGATGATAATATCTAGCCATTCAGATATGAACCCACGTTTGCACTTGGAAGGATTACTCTGCTAAGCACCTTCTTCGATTCCTTCACACATTACGCATATCTGCCTTTCACTATTTAATCTTTTATTTTGACTTTTAGTGGTGCTTTAATATGGGTCAACTTTTGTCTTCTTCCTATCAGCTTGATAAAGACTTTCTCTAGAATTATGTTGCTTTCATCAATACTTTCAACAGAACTGCATCCAACCTTGATGATTTGTCCTTATTAAAGACATTGATCTGGTATGTATTTCTTTATTTAACATATAAAGTTCTTCAAATTGAATACTTCAAACATGATCATCAAACTGAACCATATTTAAGATATCAATTATGCATAGACAACAAAAACCTTCTTGGCATGACTTTGACATCAATGACAACAATTCCAACATATGAGGCCCCACAATTTCCAAATCTCCGAATAAACCCTTTTAAACAACCTTTTATTCTCCCAAACTAAGTTGATATTATTTATTCCAGCCACTTTGAACTATACAGCCTGTAGAGGGGCATACACAGGGTACGAGTGGGTTTGTAGCTAATCAATCAAATAAATTCTCTAGTTTATTCATGGTGCTCCGTCAACTTGTCTCATGACCCTCATCAAAGTATAATTCTTAAGATCCACAAACTCCGAACTAACTAGGTAGCCATCTGTACTAAGCTTCATCTACACTAGATCCCTTCCTATTTTCAAAGTGTGGGTTTCTCAAAATACATATTCTTCATATATGAATTCTTCACCATTGTCAACATTTGGTGGATCTTCAACAATGGCTATATTAGCTACATTTGGTTTGTCTTTGAGCTTTCCCTTGAGAATATCATTGGCTCAAACTCTACAATTCCAAACTATGACCTCTTCTCTTGCAGCAACAACATTCAATCTCCCAATCTTCTATGATTGATTCTTCAAAATAATGCACTCTCATGGTGAGGATCTCTTTCTATATCTTTTGCAATTTTTCTCTTTTGCTAAGAGAGCAAAAATCATATCTTATAGGGATTGAAAAGGTATCTAACTAGGTAAAAATGATATTGTTGTATTTCAATGGAAAACTAATTAACAAAATGGCTTTGGCATGCTCATCATCTACAATGGCATTGACTTCTACCGGTTGTATAATGAAAGATTGCAAATTGCTTATGTGACTAGACATAGTAACCCTAGCATCCATCTTGAATTTGAATGGTTGAAGCTTTAGAGAAAATTTTGCATTAACTACTTTTGCTCCAAACAATTTATTCAAATTATAGATTTATTTTGATGATCTTACTAGATCTACATTATGTAACCCAAAATCAATGAGAGCAAGCCCAATAACGGCTTTGGCTTTACCATCTTTGTTCTATAACCTACTAAACCGGTAACTTATTTGCATTTGGGTGGTTTCTAGATTTTTACTTTCCTAAGTGTGAAAGTTGACACCAAAATATTTTTCTAATGGAATTTCCATTCTCAAAAATAATACCTCAAAAAATAACTCTTTTTAATTTTCGAACCTTTACAAAAATTGGATGCAAACTTTGACCTATATTTTTTAGAACTACCTATGTGCCCTAATTGTGCCTTTAGAAAGGCCCTTGAATGACCACACCTAATATATACCCTCACATGTTTTAGATCCTCTAACATCCTTCAATTAGTAAATAAATCCTATAGCTATGTGATTAGATCACATTCCAGAAATTGTGAGCAAAAGGGCATACCAACTATCAATGACAACTATAATTAAATCATGTGTAGAAAATCACGATTTTAGACTAGAGAGAACATCACAAATTTCACAAGTCACAAAAAAATTCATATTGCATGATAGTTGAAAGTTGAAACAAAGGCATATCTACTATAAATGCTCACAATAGTGCTCATATGGTGCACTAAAAACATGAATATTGAAGCCCTTGCACCCTTGCATCTAGGAAAAGTTAATGTGATTTCCTGCTGCCCACATCTATGACTACAACAATTGGTTCTTGGAAATCTTTCCCTAGTTGTGACTGCATGTGTACTGTGATAGTTACCTCACATTATGTGTTGACTCTAATACCATATTGGAAAATGAGCAATGAAAACTAAATAACACTATATTGGAGTGCCTATTGCAAAGGGTTTCATCTCCTTAAATAGAGTTTGAGAGATGTAACTGTCAATAAATAAACATGGCAGTAGTCCAAGATTGTAATTACTAATAAGCTAACATTACTACTCACCACTAAGCCACTAAAGTGACTTTATTACAAGAGGTAAGGCTTACATTCTAATATAATTTTGCATTGAAGGATTTTGAATCAACATAAGAAGTATCATCATCCATATCATGTTTCTTGAGTCTACATTTGTTTTCGAAATATCTTGTTTTACCACAATTCCAACACTTCAATTTTGACTAGTTAAGAGACTTGCCTTTGGATATTGATCTCCCTCTGCCTACCTTTTTCTTCCCCTTTTCTTTGGATCTTTCCCTCACCATGAGAGCACTGATTTCACCACCATCCATGGTCCTTTTTTCATCTCCTCTAATAATAGAGCAGCCACCACTTCCTCAAGTTGTAACTCCATAGAAGTACTACTAATTGTCATGACAAGATTATCCCATGAATCTTGATGGGTACAAAGAAATGCTATACACCTATTCTCTTCATCCATCTTTATACTTACATATTCCAATTGACTTACAATGGCATTAAAAGCATTGAAATGACCAAAAACTGAGTCTCCATCACCGATTCTCAATTAATACAATTTATTCCTTAGGAAAATTTTGTTAACTAAAGGCAGCTTGATACAAAGTCCCTAATTTCTCCCACAAACTATAAGATGTACTTTCATTATAGATATTTAATAATACCAAATCAGCAACAGACAGTCCAATGAAGCTCCTTGCTTTCCTATCAAGGTTCTCCTATTCTTCATTTGTTATGCACAAATATTCGTGTATTTTTACTACTACCCAATGATTTCTCTCAGCCAAGTGCTCTTCCACCTTTAGTTTCCACAACTCAGAGTTAGTTCCATTAAATTTTTTAACCTCCATTATTGCTGTAATTGCCATGATTTACACAAATCTGAGATAAACACAAACTACTCCATTTGAAACCCTAAATCTCCCAAGACAAGAGCATCCTTATCAAGTATTAACTTGCAACCAAGATTTGATACCAATTATTGAGAAAAGAATAAGGAGATCTGCTTTAGGAGTTAATTTGTTGTTTTGTATCAGACTTATTAACACCACAAATCTGAAATATGAAAGTGTATCAGCAACAATGGAGATAAGAGCAACCATAGATAGTGATGACACAACACCAAATCTACCCTAGGGAAAACCCTTTCAGAAAAAACCCAACATCAAATCAGTACCACTCAATATATTAACAATAAAATAGTTTGCAATACAATGACAAAGCTGATTTAAGGTGTCACCAATTTTTTGCTCCAAATCTAACATAATTCTAGGAACACCTTACTCTAAGAGCAGCAATTCAAACCACTATCCCAAGACTTTTAATTATAGAGTTGGGAGATACATGACACCACGAATGGTATCTACTAAAGCTATGGTTACACCTCCCAAAGGCACCCAAGTATGACCCTTCACCTACCCAAGATGACTTTTCACTTTCCAAGGCCAAATAGTTCCACCTAGAGAATGGTACCAACTTTGTGACTTCATATTCTATCTTGAAATGGTTTTGAATTTGTTTTGTCTTGATGCATGTCTTCACATGCTCCTTAATTAAATACATGTTTCCAAAGTTACATACAATAATTATATAAGAAAATATTGAATTACCCAAATGTAATGTCCATCCCAAGATCAGCACACTTAACCACCAACATTAATTGTTAATTACTCAACAAGTACAACACCTAACCCAACAACCAACTCCCTACTCAACTCCTAATATCACAAGCACACAATACTTTTAATGCCTGTTTTTGGAAGTGGCTTGATGACAAGAAAATTATTCTTTCGTGTCTATTTAGACAAAAACATAACTATTTTAGTGGCAGATAAAGGAGTCACAGATTCCTAGAACTAGCCCGTCTAAATGAATAAAACATTTTAACATAATTCTATACTTTAATTCCTATTGTAATACGCAATCAAATTTAAAACTAATTCTGAACACCACAAAAACTGCACTTAATGCTTATATTTATGCATGGGATCAGGAAAACAAAACTATTATTTCATGTCTATTTAGATGTAAAAGCGATTTTGAAATATTTCATTTGACAAAAGCCATGTGGAAAAGCAAATAGTAGTACCAAGAAAAAAGTAAGAAACAATCTGTATGTCACATGTTTCTTGAAATATATCAACCAATGACAAAACATATTTACTAAGCTATAAGAGAAATTCACATAAACTTTCAGAAATGGCAAACTAACTGTTTCTTTGGCTGCTGCCATGGCTAAAAAACCTGGACCCATTTCCATTTCTTGTAGGCCAATAACAACTATGCTAGCCTCTGATGCAGGAGAAGCAAGCCAAGCGATAAGAGAATCATAAGTGGGCCTTTCTTGATTCACATTCCAAGTGCCCGCCAGTATCGTTATATGTTCCTTTTTTGTGTAACTCAAACCTTTCTGCATCAAAGCTAATCTTAATCTGCTATCAAGGGGACTTGGTGATGTTACTGACCACCCACGTATACCCCCATGACCAGCCAAACTAAAAACATAGCCGCCTCCAACAGCCATCTCCACCACAGAAGAACCATGAGCAACCCATCCTCCCAATATATTACCATCTTGTTCCATGATCTGCACCCTCCCATCTGCATATCCAATCCAAATTCTTGTCCCTAAAGCACACAAACATTCAATAGCAGTAGATGAATGCATGAATTCCCGAATACGATTACCCTGGCAATCCCACTGCACAAGCAGTCCATTTTCATATCCAGTCCAAATCATTTGATTGGTTAATGCTGCTAGAGCTTTTGTTCTTTTCGTATCATCTCCAATTTGAGATCGTACTGCAGCACGCCGAACAGCATCAGCAGCTTCCAAGACAACATTTTTTGAGCGCTGGAAAAATCTCAAGGCACCCTGTGTCTTTTCCTTCATAGAAACTTTAGCAAAATTTATCTTAATCTCATCTTCATTAGGAGAGTTCCTTTTTGCAGAAATGTCTTTGCTACAAAATTCTGCCTCTGCATTTGTTCCAAATATTTTGAGTACCTCCCTTGTCTGAGCATCCCTGTAAGACAAAACTATGCAACTGAATATTAACATCACAAAACATAAATAGAGCAATGGTCCAACTAAGAAAAACATTTTCAAACTGAATATGCTAGGAAATGATAACTAGTCTGAGTATGGTATTGCTCTACTGAAGACAAGAAAGAAACCATGCCAGTAAAGACATTCTAGTTCCTTCAAAAATTATTTTATCAGGTAAGAAAGAAACAGAACTGGTAAAGACATTACCAGAGTGACAAGAAAAAATATCCACCACCCCAAACTCTTCCTATTGAGTGATCTGATAGCAGAAACCTCACATCCAAATCTGTAATACTACATGTACCTCGTGTTGTAATATGATTTCTAAGGTCAATGTAAGACCTTTCCATTGACAAAACTGCCATGTGCCTCTCTGTTGGAGCAAGAGAAAGAGCTCTCTTAGTAGCCTCCCATGGCCAAACTCTTAGCGAACCGTGTTCAGAACCTGTCCATAGCTCACCTGGTAGCATTCAAATGTTATTGTGAAATTACTCTTGAATCATTTGAATTTTTTACTCAACATCCAGGAACCATAGTACAAATTCTAAATGGAAAAATATTTTCAATTTAAGTTTTAATAAAAAATAGCTAGAAAAGAACATTAATCAATTTTTTTGTAGGCAGATAATCAAAGATTTTGGTACACATGTAAATAATGCAAAGAGGACATTTATGTTTACATGGGAATAAAAAAGCGCTAAATGATGTACATTGGATTTTAACTAATCTCATTCGTTGCATACAGGCAGTTGCCTCCAACTAGCACCCCTGTCATAGTCCAGCTGTATATGAGAAATTAGGGGTGACTCTTGATGCTTGTGAGAGCTCTCTCGCCTATTTGTGAATTCATGTTAACTATGTTTACTGAAGAATCTGTACATTGATGATGTGCGCGATGAAGATATTTCCATTTCCATCAGTTCTGTCTTATTTATGATTTGTTTTGTTGATCTGAGTTTTGCATTCCATGCAGCCTTTATATATAGTTTCTATTGCTTTACATACAAAATTATTACACAGAGAGGCATAAACTGCAGTAGAAGCAAAGTGTGGGATGTTATGGCATGACTAAGTTCACAAACACTCCTCACAGCTGACAAAACAAATATTTAGAAAACCTTTGGCAGCTCACAAATAGAATTATTAATAACGAATGGTGGCTTTTGGAAAGCAGTGTCTTTTTATTTTCAACCAAAAGTTACATATAAATACAGAATATTTACTACTCTTTTCAAAACAAAAGTATTACTAAAATATACAGAGCCCTAGCAGCAATAAAAACATGTAAGAGCAATTAAAATATTTTGGAAGAAAATATATTAAAAATATTGCATTTGAATTGTGGAAAAATTCATTAAATTGTAGTGAATAAAATAGCTTTCAGAAGTAAATAAATAATAAGTAAAACTACTGAAAGAGCTTTATGTACTGAAATATGCAACCAATTTTTCAAGGAATTACACAATATAAACCAGCAATACAAGCTGGATTAGCGTTAGCATCAAACTGAAAACCAAGCTTAAAGGAACTTCGACACCAAGAATGCACACTCAATCCCAATGATGGAAGGTGTTGTCATATGGTGGAGAAATTAAAAACAATACTTGAAAGAAACTACTCAACGTCAAGAATGTGCACTCAAGATCCCACTGAGGGCGAGGTGCTAACATATGACGGAGTGATTAATTGAAAACTGGAAATTAATAGGCGGATAACCAGCCATGAAGCTACAACAAACTAATTCATCCGCTGCGGCGGGCATCCACTTGAGAGTGGGGATTCACCACTTGGAAAGTGGGTACAAAGAGAAATACAATCAATTATCCACACTGGCGGTAGACCATCCAGGGGTACTTATGTGAGAAGAAGAAGAATTAAATGCAGCAATTAGGACTGGAACAGTACTACTGTTTACAGTCATTACAAATAAGAAGAAAGCTGCAAATTACATATGGATTTCAATAGCTTCAAAGCACATGAGTAATAGATGATCTCAAACAAGTAATTATCCCTCTAACCACTGATAATGAATCAAAAATCAGAATTTTCTAAGGTCTGATACAAAAATCAGTAAACTGAAAATGTCAACCAGCAATAGTGAAAACCAATGAATTGTTCATAACTCCATCAAATTACCTCCGTTTTGATCGAAATCAAATGCAATGGATTACTAGAAGGTAGGCGACCATGCTAAGATGAAGAAACAGCTTCAAAGAACCTCTGTGAATTTTACACGCATCCCAAGGCACTTCCAGAAAAGTACGGCCCTCCTTGAAGGGGTGATTTCACTTTAAAAATCAAGCTCTCAACCATAAAATCTCAAAATTGGCATGAAGAATCGCCCATGGTCAACAAATAGAATGATGAGATGCCCAGAACCAAATTCATACTTAAAAAAAAGATATAAATCAAAATCACCTTCAGCTGTTGATGAACCAGCAAAACAAAATTGCCAAAAACTCCAGAATTCTTCAATCAAATGAGCTCAATCTGCTAGTCTGATGTTGAGAAGCAGCAATGTAGCCAACTAGGTGTTATCTTGCAAACACGAAATTGGACGAAAGGCTAGGAGGTAGACATCCTCGAAGCAAAATATCAATTGTCATTCCGACAACATAACTTTAGCATAATTTTCATGGAT
>VDFB02070126.1:0-21313 GCA_007258455.2 Sequoia sempervirens | reverse complement strand
GCAGAAGAAATTCATGGATCTGCTTCAAATCACGACTTCTAAAACACTTTTTTTGGCGATTTTTCTTTAAAAATTGTGCCCTTCTTTCTGCAACTAGGGTTTCTGCATTTTGTTGACGGATTTTTTGAAAAATTTGTGCCTGTTCTGCAACTCGTGGTTAGGGTTTTTGGGCAAGTCTGCATTTTTTGACAACAAAAATCATGTGCCTGTTTTGCTGAATATTGTGGGGTTTTGACAGATTTTTCAAAAATTTGTGGCTGAAGCTGAAAAACTTCATTTTTTTCTCGATTTTTGGACAAAATCGTGGATTTCTAAGCCTCCAATTTTTTGACAATTTTTTTAAAAATTGTGGGATTTGTGCCAATTAATCACCTCAGGATTTGTGCCAACTGATTACCTTGTTTTTGAGTCTTTGGAAAACGAGAGGGATGGCGTCTTTGACCAACATCATGTTGGAAAGTAGCTAGAGATTCAATGCTAAAAACTATAATACCTGGAAGCAGAGGATGCTCACTATTTTTGAGTGCCGGTGTCTAAATTCGATTGTTCTGGGTACAAAAGCTCGTCCCACCATTGTGGGAAAGGACTAGGGAAAATATGATGGTAGTAATCAAAAGGCAGTTATGCTTCTCAAGTTATCAGTCACCAATGAGATGCTTCCAGAAATACCATCCGGTAACACTGCTGCGAAGATCTGGAAACATTTGAAGGATCCTCATGAAACCTCGGACAAGGGCAGGGATTTCTTCCTTAAAAATATGTTGTTCTCTATTATGATAGATGACAAGATGTCTTTGCAAGATCATCTCATGAAGATCAAAGACATTTGCGATCAACTAGAGGCCATTAGTCGCAAGATGGAAGAAGAGGATATGGTGGTCATCTCGCTGAAAAGCTTACCATGATCCTATGAGCACTTCATCGAAACTCTCAACATTACCACCACCAATGTTGACTTGAAGTTTGATGACCTATGCAACAAGCTCTTGCAGCAGGATAGGTGGAAGAAGCAGTTTGGGAGCAAGAGTGAGACAGCCAATGTTGAACAGGCATTTATTGCCAAAGATAAGGGCAAAGGCATGTCCCCTCAGCAGAAAGGACAAGGCAAATCGGAGGATAGCTCCAAGAAGTCTATCACATGTCACTACTGTGGTAAGATTGGTCATATGAAGAAACATTGCAAGAAACAGTTGGCTGATCAGAAATCCAACCAGGAAGGGTCTCAACAGAAGGCCCATGCTGCAGAGCATATTGAGCAGGAGTCTTCCTTTTATGCATTCATGGCCAAAAGACCAACAGATAATGGGTAAACTTGGTGTAGTTAGTACAATAACCATTAAAGGAGGGTATTAAAGTAATATTTAATGGTCATCTTTGTTGTTAGATATTTGTTAGTTTATTTTCAGTTAACTTAGATTGATTTCAGTTAGATTTTAGTAACTTTCTGTTTTTGCTTTAGTTCACGATTGTTTCTTTTAGAAACATCGTCTTGTAATCTATTATATAAGGAGTATTCCTCTCCTTTGTTAAATACAATAATCAATCAATTACATTTCAAAAATCCCATTGGCTGCCAAAAATAAAAGCTTACAAGACAGTTTTCTGAGGCAAAAGGTAACAAATAAGGAAACCAGAATTTATTTATTTTTGTTGGCCTTTGCCTCTTGAACAAGTTTTCTGAGACCAATGGTAACAGATAAGGAAACCGAAATTCTTTTAATTTGTTGGCCTTTGCCTCTTGAAATAACTCTTTCTAAAGTGCGATCCTCAAAGATGAGAAGAGCTATAAGAACTCCAAACATACTAAGATCAACTATTGACAACATCCAATGAGAACATTCTCAATTTTGGAATAACTATAATATATTTTAACTGTAAGAAAAATATGCAAAGTTAGAATGCACCAGATTACATACACAGACAAAGTGAAATTCAGTGAGGTTTTGTAGCACTTCTGCTTTTGTTTCAGCTCCTTCAATCTCATAAGAGTCCAGTTCACCAAGCTTTCCTCCCATTTCAGATTCCTTTTCCACGACCTGAACAAACCTCAGCATCTTAGTAAATGGTTCAACGAATATGCCAAAGAATGCCCATTACAACACAAGGATACCTCAGCTAGCTTTAAAGTTTTCATAATTACAAACACAAAAAATGAATACTTACCTCAGGAGATAACACTGTTGACATTGTTGGCATAAATGAGACTATAGACTGGAATTTGTTGAAAACAACCCTTAAGGCATCATACTCCACATTCTTCAGAATGTCATCCACAATCATAGAGACCTAACCAAAAGTTACCATGGTCAACCATCTGATGATTTATGCTAAGGAAAAACTTCCCATATTCTAGAGGTAATATACTAATTAGAAGTATCTTTTCTAGTTTTGAATTTACACATAATTGAATGCATAAAATGGTAAAATGGTGTCCATAAAGAGTACCATACATAGTAAAACATGACTATTGTAATCAAACTAAGATGTTAGATAACTTATCAAAATACTAAGTGATCGTTACAGGGACAAAAAATAATTGACAAAATTCATGTCATGTATAATTCACCAAAAAGACATACAATTTTTAACCATCGATGCTTACAGAGGTACCTTATGGCAGTGACCAAGGCAATTTCCAAGTGACTACACACTGACCAAGGAAGGGGCAAGAGAAAATAACATTTAAGACAACCCAAAACATTTAGAATACAATCCTTTCAAATTTACTTACCACTGCTCTTATTTCATTTGTCATAAGAACCTAAAACATACAATAGAAAAAGGTTGCAGTCATATCATTTTTTATCTGCCAGCACTCAAAGCATGCCACAACATTGCCGACAACTCCCCTTTATATTCATACCATATAGATGACTGTGTACAGAGTATATCAGCATTTAATTCCTAATAAAGGTAGAAAGAAGTGCCTTGGATTGTCAATGCCGATCATTTTTCTGGCTCAACATACCCTACAAAAGGTGTTTCAACTTTCATGCATAGTAGCATTATACTTACAGAGCAACACCATGGCAAACTGAAAGTATAGACGGAGTTCCACTACATGGTTTCAAAATACGAAAAAACGCAGTGAATTAAAAAATGCTAAAATGCTCAGAAATAAATCTTGAGGGATTTATAAGAAAAAATTCATCAGTCATTCTGAAAAACCCAGAAAAAACAACCCACAGTTTTTTCAACTTTGACCAATTACTTTGGCAGTTTGACCCAGTTTTGACTGGTGTTGTCTGGTTTTTCACTGGACCAAGCTTGCTGCTTATCCAGCACTCTGGATACCTATTCAATTGTATTTTTATTAATTAATTGAAATTTGAAATATAACATGATTTTCAATCTCAATTAATTAATAAATACAATCATATGTAAATCCAGAGTGCTGGATAGATGTTGCTGCTGATTCTGACCAGCACATCAAATTTACCAGGTGCCTAGTACTCGTGGTTAACCATAGGTTTTCCCTGATTACAGCTTCTATGGTGTCATGGATCAAAATGATTTACAACTATAGCAGGATAAACACTGCTGCTCCTGTACAAATCATCTGCAAACTTTTGTAGGATTTTAAGGGTCTCAAAGCCCCCTATCATAGTCAATTTCCTTCCAGAGTGATCAGCTATTAGTCCCAACTTTAACTTTACTCTCTGAGAAAATGAATAGAATCTATCTTTGCCAGGCTTGTTACTGTCTGAGAAGTCAACTTTTACTCTTCAGCTACCAAGACATTCTTGAGAGTAAGTGACATGACTATGCTTTATAGACATTAGATTAAAAACTAAAAAATCACACACATAACATGAATCGAATAGGAACATAACTTAATATTGATGGTGGGCAATAAATTACAACAATGATTAGATATTTAATATATGATATGATGTTAATCTTGATGCCTATGGAGTTGACTTTGTAATGGAATGACAAATGTATTTATTTTACATAATGCTTTTTTAATATTTTTCCAGGAAAAAATACTATAACACATTTACTCAGCTTCTCTGAGTTTTTCATGAGCACAAGTCACATTTGGTAGTCTTCCTGCTTCATCAAACTGTAGCCAAGTTCATGTCGCATGATTTTAGCCATAATAAAGCAAACTGCCTCCGTTGATATTGTCCGATTTGATATTCTACAAATAAGTACATGGCATGTGTCTATTAAACACCTATATCTGATAAAACTAAGAAGGCCTTTTTGTTGCAATAATTTTCCATCACATACTTCTCCCCATTTGGGCAGTTAATTCTTCAAATCCATCTAATGTTTGTCAGACACAAATACACTACTCCATCAGCTACTTCCAATGTCTATCATGTTCTAAACATAAGTTTAAAATTGTTCATTCACTTGAATACCCTCTGACATGGTAGTTAACACCTCTCTAGAAGCAGCTGGATAATTTTCTTACTATTTCTTTCATAGATTGTAGATAACCCAATACCAAGAGAAAAATATTGCAGGACTACAAATTTAAAAGGAAATGCCTGGCATCGCATTCCAGAATAAGGCACAACCTAAACATAAAAAGTCTTAGGTGCAGTCTCTCAGAAATTTGAAAACTGTCTTAAAAAAAGTAAAAGGATAATCATATAAAATCTTTTTCAATTTGCCTCTAGCATTGGAATACAAAGTCTCTAGAGGAATGCAAGAGAAGAGCACGAGGCTGTCAGGTAGTATGACCTTATGAAGGGCGAGTGAAACTCCACCAATTGAAAGGCATGCAAAAGACATATAACCTCCACTAGAAAAGACAATAAGTTGCATCTTGTTACCGTGGTTTTTGTCATCCCCCTAAAACCACTTTCAATCTTGAAAGTTTTTGTCTAAGTTAAAGTTGTCGCTCTTTCCTCTGGTTTCCGAAACCTCGTCGGGTCCCAACGAGGTTGTCACAACCTCTCATTGGCCGACATTTCAAAGAAAAGTTTAAAATTCACCATTTTGGTCAAGTTGTGAAAGCAGCGTCGTCACAACCTTGGCGAGCGTCGAATGGAAGGAGAAGAGTAAAGTGATACATGGAGCTAACACTATTATAGAACTTCTACAAGGTTTTGAAACCTTGTCAATCCCCGACGGGGTTTTGAAAACCTATTTTATCTTCGACGATGAAGAGTTTTTGTGAACGGCCTATTTTAGATAATGCCCAAGTGTTTCTACCTACATCTCAAGGAAGATTATAAAACAGTAAATAGGAAGGTTTTCACAACCATATCGGATTCCGACGGGATTCTCAAAACCTCATTGAAACCCGATACTTCATTTACGTTATTCTTAAGCCACCATCTTTCGTTCAAAGCGTTATTAAGCAAAAGATAACAGTGCCGAAATGAAAACCATGCATGAGCATTGAACAAAAACAAAAATTGCCAAAGCTTATCACATTACAGAAATGGAAAATACTAGAATTCATGAAAGTAAAAGCAGAAAATACAAAATTCATCACATTGCGTAGAACAGTATATATATATATATATATATCATAGTTGCCGAGAGACGCAGGATACTGGTACTAGTACGTGGACGGGGACGCCAATCAAATTAGGTTACGTGAGTTAAATGAATAAGGAAACGGCTATTTTATATGTAAATGATTCACTGGAAATTTTGGGTACGGGGACTGGTACGTTATCTATGTTCCCATAATGGAGAATGCCGACAACTATTCTATATATATATAACATCAAAAGGGGGGAAATTTTCAATACACTCTTTCAAACACAAAGAGTAAACAGCAAAATACGAATGCCTTCCACCACCTCTTGCAGCCTTTTTATCTGCACAAGGGAGAACAGATTTTCATTCGATTCGACAAAATGGGCAAGCATCCCCATTTCATTCCTCTCCAACCCAACACAAAGGAGAGCAATGGCTTGTCTAGCCTGCCCACTCTGAAGGGCAATAGCAATACATATGGCGTCTCTCACCAAGCCTACACGCAAGCATTCGCTAAGAATCCCCAAAGCAACATCCACCCTAGCTAGATAGGTTGGCCTTACCAAACACTCTACAGCTTTAGCTCCGCATTCCAACTTTACCAAAAGTACGGGTGATGTTGTACAGGGAACGTTCTAGAAGTGCACAATTGTGGACATGCACCTAAGAGAGGAAGTTCTCTCCGATGATTTTTCTTATAACCCCCTCTCCTACATCGCTCCTGATGAGAAACACTTCTTTTAGCTGATCTGCTACTAATCGCTTCACTGAACGGCACTCTACGCCCTCAATTATCAAGAAATTGCCCTTCAAAGTAACGTTGTTGGATGTGATCGACATCTTGAGATGATGAAGTTGGTATGTGAAAAATGAAGGCAATTCCTCCAATTTGGGGTAGCTGTCATATTTGCAAGATAAATTATGGGAGATTTCCTCGGTACCAATTAGTGATGCAAGGACACTCCCAATTGCCTTAAATTTAATGCACACAGCAGTTGATGTGATGGAATTTTATTGGATTTCTAGTTGGATGAGCCTCAACGCTGAGATAAAATCTCTTAATTAAATCAGTTCACACGAGTATGATCACGGGGGATATGTAATTTAATGCAAAACTTGATGGTCTCCCACACGTACAGGGAGCCACGAGGCTTGCATACAAGGAGCGGTGATGCACTTACCCATCAAAATCAAATTGGTAAGCGAGAAGCAATTATGACGTTTCTAAAAATGGTCATAAATACTCATAACGCTTGGTTATGTAAGAATCGGGTAATGATTTGTGAAACTCCCGCTTAGAAAGATGGTGGTTACATTAACTGAAAAGATCCAAGAATGAGGATCTATAAATGTACATTTTGAGGACGTCTGAAGGGACCAAACTTTGGTTTTCTAGTTACACTGTGTTGTAGAGGAAAATAAAGAACATTTTGGGACTCTTTTTGTTTTGGAGTTATTCTTTGTCTATAAGCAATGAATTTTGAATGTAATGTTGAATGTTTAAATCCATGTCTTTGAACTTGAATAGACATTTGAAGTTTCTTTCCTTTGTGAATTGAACGCTTCTTTATGTTATGTTCATTTTCTTCGCAACTAAGTGAGTCCCCATCTGAAGGATTGTTTTATTTGTTACTGAAATCTTAATCTTTGTGTTGAGGTATTAGTAACATGTGTTCTAAGTTTTATCACACTGGTGTCATTGCTATGACTTAGTGTTAATCTACCTTTCCTGCTTTTTGGTTAAAAGCATACCATAAAAGGGTTAGTGAGACCAGTTGAGGGAGTTGTACCTCACCAAAATTCAAAGGAAGATCACCAATGAAATGGTGATCTCTCCAACTGTTAGTAACTTTGTCTTTATCTAATGGGTCGATAGAGTTAGTAATCAATTTATTTTCATAAAGACAAATCCATTCACTAACACATCTTATGTACTCTTTTAATCCCAGTTCTCCAAATGTCTCCTGTTGTTACAAGCATGTATTCAAACTCGTAAAGACACCAAGACAACCTGTCATTCAACTTATAAAAAAAGAATCTTGCTGTGCTTTATTTCTCATTCTCGTATAGATTTGTGCTTCAGATTGCCTGCTTGAATACACAAAAGCCTGTGATGTAACTAATGATACCAAGAAAGTGCAACACAAATCACTTCCACCTAATCTACAACATCAAAATTGCATTCCATTTACAAGATACAACTAAAGCATTACCTATTTAAGAAACCAGCTGTGAGGAGAACTGCCTTGTTCATTTCACACACCAAAACAAATTTTACATCTACTTACAATAACTTATATACCTCAAAGTCAACTTTTTTCATGTGATCCATTCATGCAGGTTGACATTCATGCACAATAAGTTAATAATATGCCAGGAATACAATGGCAGCAACTAATTGCAAAATAGAAAATTGTTACTTTTCTCTTTTTCCTCCCTTCCTGCTTTTAACTTTTAGTAAATAATTTTGAGGTGGTTTCATCTTTTTGACCATGTACTTCAAATATTATAGATTATATTAAACTAAAAATTAAATCATAATATCATATTTTGAGTTTAATTAATGACAAATTTAATCAATGCAACCTCAATCCAATTGGGCACTAATGATTATATTCAATTACTGCATGTATTAGGCATGTTTATTTCATTTAGTCAGAGGACGCAAGGTGTGTTATTGAATATTTGCTCATTGTTATAATCCTGCCTTATCATGGCCTCAAATGACTGGTTATGGGCATTCCCAGGATACTTGCAAGTTGGATATATGCCACTTGAGGCATTAGCATGTGGTATTCCTTTGGTTATATTACAATGGGCCCAACTAGATACAAGATTATGGTACTAGAAGATAAATAATTTATCATCCCTTCCTTGTAGGCCTACCATTGTTTATTAGAAAGATACATACAATAACAATCTATGGTTTGGGTAATCATAAGAATTATCTATCATTAATTCATTAAGAGTTGAAGTGATAATTGGTATTCTCTGCTTCCCTCCCTTTCAGAAAGAAACCACAAAGTCATCAGTTGTATTCCAAGATAAAGAAGGCAAGTCACCTTTGCAGGAAATACAAATTCTATAGGTTTCTTCTGAAACTACAATAGCCAGCAAGCCACTTGAGAGATGAGCTCAAGAAACATACAAAGGACGATATGCAAAACTGTCAATAATAGGTACTGGGTATGACAAGAACCTATGGGCGGATGAAAATCACAAACATGAAGGCTTTAGGTTTCTTTCGAAACAGTGGCAGATGACAAGCCACTTGTGTGATGACCTCCATAAAACAAAAATAAAGCCTATGAAGATGAGAAGGCTTTGTTATTCCCACAGGCCAAGTTCTGAGAAGGATTGTGAGGTGATGAGAATGTACATAGATGAGGGAATTTGGTGTCGCAACTTCCTTCTCATTGTTGTACTGAGATGATGAAAAGCAGATATATTGCAATCAGTCAGAAGAGACAAATGGTTACATGAACCTATTTGTGCACCAACCACTTCAACTCCCTTGACCATTGTAAGGTGAAGTGAAGTGTTGTTCAGCTGTGAAGGCATGGACTCTTGTGTCACCAAGGGCTTGTCTTGTACTGGAAATAGAACCTAATCCAATAACGTC
The DNA here is from genome assembly GCA_007258455.2 of Sequoia sempervirens. Lineage (NCBI taxonomy): Eukaryota > Viridiplantae > Streptophyta > Pinopsida > Cupressales > Cupressaceae > Sequoia > Sequoia sempervirens. The sequence continues at coordinate 12,246 of VDFB02070126.1, read as the reverse complement.
CATTATGCAGTGTTTCACAAGCTACAAAGTTGATATTACAGCATAGTAGAGTTTAAGCAAAACAGTGGTTGAATGGTGTATAAGATGTGAATTTGGCTTCAAGAGGTGCAAATAACCCTTGAGGGGGTATGAATTTGACCTCAGTTTCTTGAGAGGTGGGAATATACCTTGGGAAGGCACAGACTTATCCCAAAGGTACTTGTGCTCCTTGTGCTGTCAGATGCAAATCTGCAGTGTAATTTGCAGGTGTTAACTTTACATACTGCAAGATTGCTTGAGCTGCAAATAGTGCAAACTTTCCTTGCAAGAATACTTGTGCTCAGTTGTTGTCCCTAGTCACAAATGAAATTCATTCTTTACATTCATCTAGTAAAAGCTTCCATCCAAAATGCATAGCAATTGCTACAACTTATTAAATAGTTGCCATCTTTTCAATCGGAGGAAAGGTCTCATCATAGTCAATACATTCTTGTTGAGAAAATCCATTCACCACCAACCTTGCCTTGCACTTATCCTTGCCCTGAATTTTGATTTGTACATGCCATTTATAATTTTATACCCAATGAACTTTTTTCCAAGTGGTAATTATGTAAATACCCAGGTTTAATTGTTTTCCGGGGCATCACACTCTTCTTGCATAGTCCCTTCTCAGCCATGTTTTGCTTTGCTGCAACAAATTAATTAGAAGTAAATTCACCCATTATCACATCTGAGGGGCTCAGTTAACTTATCAGAATTATTCTAACAGCAAGCTTATATTTGTCCAAAGCATCTATTTTTTAAGAAGACACCCCACATCTTTCTCCTATGATCATCAACAAATAGACAAAAGAATGTGGCACCTAAAATGCCATTTCTCTCCAAGCATCACCTTCTTCAAAAAAGTTATATGCACCATCTTGGCTAGGTACACTGCACAAACCTCTTTCTTTCCTCAATGGAGGTAAGCCTTCTACCATGTGCTTATACGACAACCTTACAAAGGATACAGATAGTGAAAATACAAATTTCCAAACCTTTACTGTCAAAGAGCACTGAAATTCACAATAAAAGCCAAGCAAAAAACTATCAAGACTATGAGTTTCCAAAACCCGCTATAATCCTATTACACCTTTTGTCCTTCACCACCTGTATCTGTAATATAAGTCATATCCATATGTCCTCTAATGATTTGACTAAAAGACGTAAAATTATTGAAGTCGGGCATATAAAACGCATTTTGAAATTAGTCAAACACCTACTGCCAGTAGTTCAAAATACAACTCTTGTTCTTATTTGCAAGTTGAAAAACCAAAAAGCATATGTATCATCTCATCCTCATTTTCAACAATAATGGCATGAATAGCTTTGAATTTTGAACAGTTTTATATTGTTTTGCAGACATTCTCTTCTTACAATCTTTCTTTTGGCAACCTATCATACCACAAATATAACACCTTACATTATTGTAGGTAGAATTACTAGGCAAATGACTATTGGTTACTTTCCATTTTGAGACAGCAAGTGCATCTTCTCTTTGCCTTTGAACTGTTTCATCCACCAATCTTTCTGCAAGAATTTTGTTATGTATAGCCCATCAAAAGTGATGTTAGCATCTTCAAATATCTCATTAAGAATTTCAACAAAAGCTTCAAAGAAAAAGATAAGATGTTCATGAAGCAATCATTTCATTTTTTTCTAAATCCCTATCTTCAATATCCAGCAAGTCTTGTACAAATTACTCTCTCAATCTCACTCTCTATATCTGGCATTCTTATCAGGGACCCACAGCTTTCTCTTCACACAGCGATCTTCTGAAAAATGGCCTACACAGAAAACTCCAGCACATCTTCCTGACATTTCATTGTTTCTTAACTTTTTCCACTCTCCCTCAGACATCCAAGATGGTCCCTAATACACTTTTCATCAGCCTTCCTCACACTCAGAATCATATCATGGATTCGTGTACCATAACAGAAGAACATAATAAGTTCTAGACAATGTAGAGACAATATATAAATATGATCTAATAATGATTAGGTCTGCATTATAATGATAGTGTTCTTTATCTACTCAGTTGTATAACTGTTAACTACTGTATAACAATCATATACATATATTCTAATAGAAAATACACAAAGAAGTAACTCCAAACATGTATTATGCAAAAAAAAAAAGCTCCTTTTTCCCAAAGCTGTCATTATTTTCAGTATTTCTCAAAGGTGACCTTCAATTACTTCAATCACAAGAACAAGAAAAAACAGAACATCACATTCAAAGCAATAATAAATGATTGGTGTACCCCAGGGGCGTGTCCCAGGATATTTTCCAATATACCCCCTTCCAAGGAAAACTTGGGAGCAGTGACAGAACATCTCCACTCCATCCCCATTCTCTGTAAAATCTAGGGGGCCATCACCGATTCTCCGAGATATCTCCACGCTCTGGGAGATGTTCCCCGCATAAAATAAGTTTTTCAGTACAGCCTGCCATCCCCAATGACCCCATCTTCACCATTTTGAAAACATTAAAAATACCTAAAAATTTATAGAGGATCCACAAGGCCACCCAAGCAAAACATTTGATATTTAACAACCAAAAAATGACCGCTTCCCCAGACTCTAGTTTCAAAATACAAAAATTAAATATTGTTTTAAGCTGTGACAGATGGTAAAGCAGCAATTTTTTCACAAGTTTTTCCCAAGTAACAGAATTCAATTTATTATTTTGGTTTTCTGTCTATCTTGATTCTGACTAATGCTGCTATGATACAACCCAATTTGATTTATCTTTTAACATTTATGATTTGATAATTGACATCAAATTATCAATTATCAGCTATGTTCTCAATTCTGCTTAATTGCAGGGTTCACTGGAAAACCCTGAATGAAACCAAACAAGTATGGCCAGGTTCTGATCTCAGACAGGATCCAGCCTGGTTTGACCCATTACAACTCGGACATACCCAGGCCTCGCCCTAGTTAAAACCCACAGGGTTAAAAAAAAAATGTATTTTAAAAATAAATAACTAACCAAACCCTAAAAGTGCATTTCTTGAAGAATTGAAGTTTGGTTAAATGCGGTAAAGTTGTGAAAAAATGGCATGTGCAATGAAAGCTCCTATGGCCTTGAAAGCCTTAATTTGACCTGCTCCCAGACTCTGTGACGAGTTGCTACCCCAAGACCCCCACACTGGATGGAAAAGAAGCATCCTTTTTCCAAGATTTTTCTGATTAAATATTTGAGTAATTGAATTTCATTTATATGTTGCCTAAGCCTATCTTGATTCCAAGTAATGCTAATATGATATAAACCATAGTCTAAAAAATCACCAAAAACTTGCCTGACACACAATTACTCACAGGTCAACTAGACTTGGTGAGTAACTCACAAAAAAACTTAGTGCCAAGTTTTTGGCAAGTTTTCACCATAAAATCGGCAAAAACTGATAAGTCCAAGTCAAAAACTTCCACATTGGAATAAAACAATCTGTCTCAATAAAAAATCATTTTCGCATCAATTTATCAATTTTGGAACATTCAAGTTGTTTTGTTGAGCATTAGCATGTGCCATTAAGTTCCATGTGGTCTCAAAGGCCTTAATTTGGGCTTGGTTGTTGGTTCTGCCCCTTGACCCCACCCTATATCATGTCAGGGTACACACACAGGATGCTGCCCCCAAATCCTATTGGGGACTTTACACTCAAACCCTATGAGAGGTGCTGCCCCTAGACCCCATTGGGGGATCTGCCCCCAGAAATCCCACTGGAGGCTCCCATCCTTAGACCCCCACTCTAGTTTTAGAAAGCAAAAAAAATTAGGCCCATATTTTTCTTTGATGAAATATGTACAATATTGATACAGATATGTAATTTATGATCATATGACACTCTGATGTGAATTGAGCTCATTTTCTGATCTATAAATGAAGGAAAAACTACTTATAGCCTTTGTAAATTCAGATTTATCATTTATTCATGTGTTTTAAGATTATTTTACAAATCTGTGTATTTTTAATGTTTGGCTCTTTTGCCAAGTATTTTACCCAAGCTTTTGCTGAGTCCAAGTTTTTTAAATTTTTTGGGTCTGCCGAATTTTTGTTGAGCCAGTTTTTCAAATATAATATAAACCATTTTGATTCATCTTTAATATATGTGATTTGACAATTAACATTAAATTATAAATGATCAGTCATTTTTCAATTCTGCATTTAACTTGGTGCATTTTGTGCAAATTATGGTTATATATATAACAGTCAAACTCAGCTGTACCGAACCCAGGGAAAAATGACAAACTGCCAACCCAAACCAGCAACATTTGTATGTATGTGTATGTCTACATATCTGTATTATATACACGTGTATATGTATACATCTATCATCTATGTATAACATGCATATAACACAAATATGTACATATACACATATAGCATATATATGTATGCATATGTACATACATATATATGTATGTATGCGTACCTGTGTATACACGTGTGTATGCACTGTGTGTGTCTGCGTGTGTGTGTGTGTGTGTATATATATAGAGTACATTTGAATCAAGCTGTACTGAATCTGGGGAAAAAATGATGAATGCCAACAAGAACCCAAACCAGCAACAGAGCAAATCGTGTATTTCATTTTGTACAATTTGTGCAAATTATAGTTACAACCAAGCCCAGCAATATTCAACCCAGGGAAAAAACCAGCTAAACCCAAACCAGTAACATAATAAATAAAATTGAAAATCATATTATCAATGATTTATGATTATCAAATGGATTATTGGATCTCTTCTGTTCACTTACTTTAAGCTATTTTAAATCTTAAATTTTAAAGATTATTTTATTAGCCATTCCCAAAATCTAGGAATTTTTTTGCTGTCCCTAAAACCCTCTCCTCCCATCTTGGAAACACAGAGAAATAATGTAAATAATGCTCAACCTCCATACAAAACTATTTTTCCAACATTCTTTAATCTGCAGAAAACTGGTAGTACTAAAGAGTCTGAACTGAGTCTTGACTTTTGAGGTCGAGAAAATATTTATTAAAAACTAAAAACTGAATGCTTGCTCAAGAGGACCAAAATCAATCATAATTTGTATCCCTTTGCTTTTTCAGAGAATAAACAGCAATGGCAGCTCATTTCGCAATGATTCCTGAATCAAGAACTTTAAGCTCAAATAATCAACTTACCTGTGTAAAGTTAAGAGGGTTCTTTTGTGTTTCTGTTATGGACAAGCTAATATATTTCTTTGAGTCACGCTGCAGAAGTGCCTTGCCCTTTTCCCCGAGTATAACGTATTTTGTCTCTTTCTCGGGACCTGACGAAAAGAACTAAATTATAACACATGAAATACTGACAATTAAAAACAGGCAAAATAAAATGTGATATGTTATCTGACATCTAAACAGCACCAAATACAAAGGTTGCAAGAAAAGTTGAAAAAAAGAATGACATCTTCAACAAGCTGTAATTAACTCTCAGCCAGGATAGGGAGATGGCCAGCATGTAGTCCATATGGCCAAGAACTACCAAGTTCCACGTACAATCAAACATTAAAAAGGATAGCTAAATGCTCTAGAAGGAGAACTGAAAATTGATAGGCTTTCTATCTTTATTTTCTGGTGTGCTAGGCAGCATTTGTAAATTTTTAATTATTCACTGATCTTCATACAGGGTTCATCTCTACATTTTCATGCAGATAGCAATATTGGGAGCAACTGCTTCTCTCTGAACATCTTACCAGTGAAAATATTTTACCACATTCCAGAAAACTAGTTGTCTTTGGTTACATCCAGAGAAAACCACAGATGCAGATTAAAAAGCACTTACAAGCATAATTTTCTAAAGCTTTTGATAAGAGTGTTCAATACAATTTCTTAACCACATCTGTAACATAGACTATAAGCTAGAGAATAGAAATAAAATATAAGCTAGAGAATAGAAAGTATGGTTGACTAAACTTTTTAGCGGGCATCACTACTATCAAACTGCACAAAGAATTTCAAGTTCTACAAATGGAAAAAATAGTGGTCTTCCACCTAATTCTGGGTCAGTAGCACATACCATCAGGGTAAAGCTGGTAGAAAATCCACCCACTAGCAGCATGTTCATTTGCTGTTCTCAAACTGGTTAAAAAGCTCACAAACACCAGCATCTGATGATTGTCAATATTTTGCAAGGGTTGAAACTTTTCACAGTTTGGCTGCATATTATCTTCCAAATGTCACACTTTGGTAAAACTAAAACCTTTCTTCTACTGTTATGTCCTATTTTATTTCATACAATAATTATGTCATGCCCTTGCTAAGTAATATAACTCACAACCTAATCATCCAAGAGTCACATAGCAGAGCTTCTTGATAAAGAAACAATGGTTCAGACTGAAGCCACGATCAAAATGAATTTGCTGCAAGGATGTGATCAACTGTCTCCTTTCTCCCACTTTATTCCTTAATATCAAACACCATCCCCCACCCACGTAAGAGTAAGAGATCGCAGCACTTAAATGGTTTAGAAGGACGGCGATTTAATCAAGGCAAGAGCAGCAATTTAATCAAGGCAAAAGCAGCAATCCTTTTAGAATTTAAAATATATTTAATTAAAATAAATAAAGAGGTTTAGGCCAGCGGTCAAAGTAATGGGTGTGACTCTTTGCACAGAAAAGTTTGGGGAAGAGGTGTGACTCCTCCTAGAAGAAGATATTAAAGAGGAGTCGCTCTTATCAATTCGACATCAAGGAGAAATCAATCAAGTGATGAATGGAAATCAATTAGAAATCTGGATAAAAGCAGCAGATTGGAAAAAAAGGAATAAATTATGAGAGATCTATTGGATTAAGTATTATTGCAAAGAATATATTTGGGAAGTGAGTTTAACTTTAAATATAATTATATATATATATATATATATATATATATATATATAAAGTGATTATTGGAAGATTGAAATTAATTTTTTTTATATATATATAAACGATCATGCAATAATGATGCTTGCAGCAGTTATTAATCCTTATTGGCAATTATTCATTTGATTTAATCTATTTGTTTCTCTTTAAGCAATCATGTGTAAGGTTGGCAAGGAAACATGGGGCGGTATAGGAATTGTCTTGGTTGGATGTTTCTGCCAATTGGATGTTCTCACAATGTAAGTACACCACCCTAAGTTGGATGGGATTGTCTTGGTTGGATGTCCTGCCACTTGGGGCCAAGGGGGTATGAGCACACCCTTGGCCTTACTTGTGATGAATAGTTTTTCTAGCGCCCTATGATGTGTTTCCCTCCAATCCCTACCATGATTGGTTATTGGAAAAGAGTATATATATTGGATTCAAATTTAAGTTGTTATTCATTATTTCATAAATGTTAATAGTTCATTTATTCTTAGGTTCAATATTTATTATATAATTTACTATGGAACATTATTTGAAAAAAAAAATTATGTTGTTTAATTGTCCTTAAAGGCAAATTCAGGCATACTCCAAGTAGGGAACATTATATCTACATAGGGCACATAGGATCCTAAAATATGGTAAATAGATATTTCTAATATTTTATGATGTATGTGCGACCTTCAATTTTCTGCTGTTGAGGTTGAGTGGCTGGCTTTTTTATATTGTTTGTTTATCAAAGCTATCCAGTAAAGCATAGAATTTTACTTTTTTTACTTATTTACTTATTGACATTGATACCTCCCTTGATATGGGGGGCTCTTTTCTTTGGCAATAAAAGCTTCAAGTCTAGATTTCATGTCTCTTAGTCTTGCATAAACAAGATCTACATTAGTGGGTCTGTTAGTTTTAGAAGAATAATATGAATCACAGAAACAGAGCTAAACAAAAAATAAAAGTTATTATCTCAAGGAGTTATCCATTACATTGATGAAATTGTGCATGCACATGCTTACAAAGAACTGTAATAAACATACTACTGTCCAGCCATTAATAATAGATCATTGGCATAGAACTCCTAACATGATATAATACTGATTATTATTACCCGTAACAACTCACAAATTGACAAAATTATAATTCACTAAACAAAAAGAAATTTAGGATGCCATTTAGACCTGCGAAGAAAATGGCTGGATAACTGTTGTTGCACAAAAAAATTAAAGTTGGAATCATAGAGTTAAAATAATAAAACGGCTCTCACAAACCTTGCAACAGCCAAAGTTAAATATAATGCAAAATCATACAATCTACAAGAGGGAAGATTTGCACCGAAACATCTTTATTCACTAAAACATGATCACAAATTTGAGCCCTAATAAAGTGGATTGCAGGACTACAATGTAGGAAGTTTTAAGTCTCAAATAGACACATTAAAGTGCTCCCATAATTCTGTTTTCAGCTTTTTCTGTGCTTCCACAAATTATGTCACCAACAATATTGTTTGGTTATATCACATGGAGACCAGAGCTGTGTCACTCTAGTTGGCCATGCATTCATGCTATTCTTGTCTCAGCGCTATCCACTACGATATCTTCCAAGACGACAGTTTTGCATGTGATTTTGGCTGAATTTTGGGCATGTCCACTTTTTTTAATCAAATTCTATGTGATATGAAATTTCAACGACTTCTGTAAATGATAAATAGTATGCTGAATAGTGCAAATATCCCTAATAGCTCTTCAAATCATAGTTCAAAAACTCAGACATGCCCCAAAATTTTGATTCAAACTTGGAACTTGGCAAATACTCGTCAAAAAAAAATACAGAAAAAAAATAGAAACTAATGCATTTAGAGTACACATCCCTATTCTGATCATAAATTTGTCATCATAACTCAAATATTGCATATGCCGTAGAACACTCAAATCAATAACTGGCATAGTTCCAGGGAGTCTTGGAATGGGGGGCCAAGGACTTGGATTTGTGTCATATCCCCAAATATTGTAATCAATCAACTAAATAAAAAGGATATCAAATTATAAAATTTAAATTTAAATATTATTACAATCATCATAGATAATATTGTAATAATATTATATCACCAAAATTATTAAGAAAATTATTGTGATAACTAATAAACAATAAATAGATGAGGATATACGTCATTAAAAGAGGCTATAGAGAACAATACAAAATTATGATACATGAAACTATTTCCGAAAGGAACTAGTAATCTCCATTCCTGTCCGATGAGTTACGAAGACCTTCCTGTCACCTCTCCCAAGGGACATTTCAGTTTTGCAGCTCCAATGAAGTTTGGTGAGGGAAAAGATCAACACTGGTCTGAGTAAAAAAGATGGGGAAAAACTAAGTTCGATAACCGGGGATGTGTTGATATAGAACCATGGGGCATTAGAAGACATCGAGTATATTAGAGTTAGTTGGGCAACGATTGTATACGTGGAGCGGTCAAAAGTCTTAAAGCGATTGAGATATATCAGTAAACATATTGCCTGTGTTATTAACAATAAGAAGACAGCATATTGGAAAGGCAGTAATTAAGCGTCGACTAATAAAGGATAGCAATTAGTCAAAGAGTGTAAGAATATTCTTAAGGTAAACAGTTAGTTTAATCTACAGCGATTACTCTTAGACTAATAGTCGTGTCCCTCCTAAGAAGACAACGTTCATCCAAGAGACACACCTATTCTATACCCAACACAAAGGTATAAGTAATAATGAACAATAAAGAGCAAGGGAAAGATTAAGATCATCGCAGTACACAGAGAAAAAGACGAGGAATAGATAATGCGATCAAAGACAAGCTTACAGGTGATGTCTCCACTTAGCAATAATATCTAGTATATTCGAATACCAGACAATATATTTAAATAACAAATGCCTGCATCTACAATGCACAAGTACTAGACCCATACGTGTTAAGTAATATACCCAGTGATTTAATGATATGGCCCGACTGGGTTCCTCCATGCCATGATAAATTCCACAGTATCCTTATTCGTCCAGTCTGAATTTACATATGCAAACTGCACTGTCTGTGAACCATGTAGGACTAGTATGATTATGATGTTTCTGTAACAGCTACTATGATTTTTGTACTGATCGAATGCGTTATCTTTTCTGCTAACATATATCACTGCTGCTATTTAAATATAGACAGAAACATGAATAGGGTTGATCATAGACATGTATATATATATTGCCTCTCTATTTATCTAGCATTTAATACATGTACTAGGAGGTACTGATCTGATCATTAGTGCAATGTTCATTTTGTATTCTCATAAGTGTAATTGTTCTAGGCAAGCATTTTTTACAGTGAATCAGTAATAAATGCAAATGTACCTGATTGTTTAAAGATTGTCTTCCGAGTGTTTGCAAGCTTACTGGGGAGGAAGGGCTTGAGGAAAGTGGTGCCTAAAAACCCCACTTAAGATTCCGCCCCTGGAACCCAAGGCAAGGATGGGCCATGGAGGGGTAGAAGTTCCACTTAAGGTTCCGCCCAATCCTAAGGCATGGGTGGGCCATGGAGAGGTGGGGGTCCCACTTAAGAATCCACTGAGGCCATGGAGGGGTGGTAGGCCTAGACCACTTATACGCTCTCCTGACTTTCCCCAATAGGTTAAGTGTCTTCTGAGGTGATGGCGTGGGTAGAGAAAGCAGGTACAAGCGTTTCCACTAAGCACGCCACTCCGAGGGTGGAATTGTCTTGGTTTGGACATTCATGCCACTCAGGGCCAAGGGGTGGGTTGTCCTAGTCGGACGCTTGTGCTCTTGGCTTAGATGGATAGCTTCAGGCGGATCTACCCATGCAACTCCTCCTCTGTCTTCATTACTGCTTTGTGATTATATTTATATTTGGATATCTGGATATTAATGCTAACAGGTATATGTGAATGTGGAAATGTTGTTCATATGATGAATGCAGATTTCAATCCAAGATTACTTCATTAGAGAGAACAGTCATTTGGAAAGAAGAAACCCTAAACCTAATCAACAAGCAAATTCTAGGGCATAGCAGGAAAAGGGACATTACAATTTGGGGACAACATTGGGACTGCAATAGGCAGGGATCAAGAAGCAGCCACCCCAGTGGGGTCAAGGCATCCCGGTGCGTTGCTGATCGCAGTATAGGGTAGGGTCAAGGGGAAGAGCCCCTGCCACAAGGACCAAATTAAAGCATTCAAGAGTAAGACCACATGAACCTTCATGGCATATGCCATCTTTTATAATTTTATCACTATATTTTTAAATTTTCTCCACCACCAATTCCTCACTATTTCTAACAAAATATTCATTCTTCCAATCACTTCTATCAATGTATTTTTGTCACGTGGATGCTTAAGACATCTTTTTCTTTTGTTGAGAAAAATATGACCATAAAGTGTTAAAAAAAGAAGTGAAATGGTGAAAATCGTCTAGGTTTTGTTTTAACCCATTGCCAAGCAAGTTTGCACCAATAACTAAAGAGTATCACTTGAAAACTGGGCCAAGTCACAGGGAAAACTCACCAAGTACTCAACCCAACTCAACATGGTAAGCTGAAAAACTTGTAAGTCCCAGCAAATCAATTGAGTACTTGTTGAGTTTTCCATCTATGCTTCAAATAGTTGTGTTCATGGCCAACCATGGGTTCAACCACATTTTAGTACATGAAGCTACTAATTTGTAGCATACACTTCATTTGCATCATACGTATCATTTGTTTAGATCCCACCTACCTTCTTTTGTATCAATAACTTGAGTGTGCTGAAGAGACATTTTCCTAGGGACAATCAAAGGGTATACCTTATTTGTTTAGACAAATAAGACTAATTTTTACTCATAAACTCCTATTGTCAGATTTTTGATAGATATTATTTCTATTTAGAGCATGGTAAACTACTTGCTTCAATCAAATTCCACACAATATGAAGCATCATAGATTTTGGCATTCAATAGATATGCACATTGGATACAAACAATATCCCTACTTAGCTCTCAAATTAATCATTAACCAACCAAGGGTACAATCACATGTACATAAAGCTGCCACTTTGTAGCATACATAAGATTTGCATACAAACAATCTCCCTCTACCATGCTCTATATCGATACCTCGAATACATTGAAAAGACATGCTAATTGGGGCATTTAATAGGTATACCTTCTATGCATAGAGAAAAAAAACCATTTCTTACTCAAATAAATCCATAGTGAGATTTGTGATAGACACTATTATAATAGAAATCAACACAAAATGATTACCAAGATATTTGATATTTACTAAGGAGCAAAAGCATCCTTAAATAAGAGTTACAAATGCTTTATCCGGAAAGGATATGAATGACAACTAATAAAGCAAAAGGATAA